>VNJU01001987.1:0-25848 GCA_008042675.1 Drosophila seguyi
AATCGCGTGTTTATCATCGACCGATAGTAATCGCGTGTTAATAATCGGGTGTTAATAATCGAGTGTTAATAATCGCGTGTTAATAATCGTGTATAAATAATCGCGTGTGTAAAACTGATAACAACCTCTGCCCTCGGAAAAACTAAATCATCGATGAATCACGACCAAGTCTGCGACACGGCGATGAAAGGTAACCGAGTGTCCTCAAATGCGGGTAAGTCCGATCCAAATTATTATCCTATATCCTATATATATAAGCGGAAAAGGAATTTATTTATTTACATAGGGCTAATTTATTATTTAGGAGCAATAGCTGCTGTGACCTATTGGGTGGTTACAAATGTACTTGTTGAACTTGTGGACAGCATTTCGGTTAGGAGATTAGTTTTTTGGAGGAAGTGCAGGATTTTGTTTGGGTTTGCTGTTGGGTTGGCTGGGAGTTGGGTTTTGGATATTCGTAAGCAGATCTCGTTATGAAATTCGAACAGGTTCAACTTCTCCACTTGGTCAGAATATTCCATACCTTAGGACTTTTTACTATCAGGATACCGTGCTTTTGTCTCAAAATTTGGCCAATTGTCTTGGTATAAAAAAGTTTGATTTGTAAATATATAGTTAAAAATCCTTAAGAATTTGTAATTCCAATTTGAAATCACGAGAATCCTTAAAAATACCAACTGGAAATTACTGCAACTAGCGTATTTTTCTGATAACCGCCAAACGGTCACCCTGCCGAGTTCACTGTCATACGCGCGTGTGTGTGTGCGTGCGTGTTAGTGGAATATGAATTCTGAGGCAACCGAAAATAAATAAATAAATGCACATTACGACCCAAGCGATGGTGTGCGCAGCCAGATGATGCAGTTGGTTGGTGAGCCATCGAGCATATATAGAGAAGTGACCGCCACATAGCGCAGCCACCGGCAGCAGGAATAATAAAAACAAGAGCAGCAGCGATCGTTGCTCGCACACACACACACACACACACACCGCCCGCCCGCAGTGCCGCACACAAAACACACACTCGCACACACCCACACACACACACACACAAAGGCGAAGGTAATCCGAACGAACGGTGAGTTCCACTGATAAACTTATCATTTGCAACGCAACGATAATTCTAATTTGGTTTCTGTTACCATTAACCACACCGATGGCCAGCCGCACATACCCTTGATTATGCTGCTGCCTGCCTTTTGTGTGCAATTTTAATCACTCACCTCCAATACCAATCTACCTTCTTTGTTTCTTCTTCCCCTCTTTATTTGTTTTGATAGACGGCCCACATAACGGTATTACACAGTGGCAGACAGGGACAGCGAGAGAGCAGAGACAGGAAGCAACGAATAATTGAATATTCCAGCGACGTACAGCGGCGGTCGCGAGAATAGGAATCACCAGAGTATGGCTACGGGTGGCAGCGGGGCCGGCGGTGGGTCCGGGGGAACCGGAAATGACCACTATAAGCGCAACACCTTCACCAGCTATGTGGCACCGCTGCCAGGCGATATGCGCGCCACCGCCGACACCAATGAATGGTGTTTGCCCAGCGATCTGCGCGATGTCCACTTGGCCCGTCCACGTCTGTTGCAGGGCGAGCAGATAGTGGCCTCGGCGCCGGCCTACATGTACTCGCCCATTGATCCCATGGACAATGGCAGCGGCGGCACCACCACCGGCAACAGCAGCAGCAGCAGCGGCGGCATCGGTAGCATCGGCAACAACAGCCACAGCAACGGCAACAACGGTCACATGTCCTCCACCGTCAACGATGGCGGCTTCCACAGGGAGGCCATCTTTGGCCTGCTGAGTGTGACCAACTTCAAGTTGGCCTTTGTCCCGCTCCATGTCAGCAAGCGCAATCCGGATGGCGGCGCCGCCACGGCCCCGCTGTGCGATCTGTATCAGGAGAACGCCTATCTGGGACGCAACGAGATAACGCTGAACAACATCGATCAGATCTACACCATCGCGGAGCTGGGACGGGCGGCCAGTGCGCTGCAGGCGGCGCGCATGGCCAGCCACGTGAGCCGGCGCAAGAAGCTGGAGCCCTTCAAGCAGCACAACATCAGCGGCCGGATTGCCGCCCTGCACATTGTATGCAAGAACTTTCGCCTCCTGAAGTTCGCCTTCCAGCAGCAGGACTCGAAGCTGAGCGGAGCGAGTGATCATGGCAAGTTGATAGCCTCGGCCCTCGTCCGTTTCGCCTATCCGATGCGTCATGACCTGAGCTTTGCGTACGCGTACCGCGAACCGTACTATTCAACGCTGGGCCCCGCCTCCGGGACGAGCATGTATGCCAGCAAGAACGACTGGGCCCGCGAGCTGATACGTTGCGGCGCCACCGAGTGGCAGGTGGTGAGCAGTGCCAGTGTGCCGCTACTGCAGAATCCCCTGCACGCGGGCAAGTACACGGTGCCGCCGCACTTTGTCATACCGAAGAGCTGCACGGTGGATCGATTCCTGGACCTGTCGCGTGCCTTTTGCGATTCCCGAGCCGCCTTCTGGGTGTACAGCTATGGGGCCAGTGCCGCCTCTTTGGTGCGGTTGGCCGAGCTGCAGCCGGCGGCGCAGCAGGACACGAAGCTGGAGAATGTGATGCTGGAGCTGGTGCGAAAGTGCGACGAGCGGCGGCAGCTGAAGCTGCTGCAGCTGACGGACCGACTGCCGAGCGTGCAGGATGTGCGGCGATCGTACCACAAGCTGAGGCGTCTCTGCACCCCCGAAACGCCCGAGAAGTTCATGCTGCAGGATGACAAGTACCTGGGACTGATCGAGAAGACCAACTGGCTGTTCTATGTGTCGCTGTGCCTGCGGTATTCCAGCGAGGCGGCTGCCACCCTGCGTGCGGGCGTCACCTGTGTCCTCCAGGAATCGAATGGCCGGGATCTGTGCTGTGCTATCAGCAGTCTGACGCAGCTGCTGCTCGATCCCCACTTCCGGACAACGGATGGCTTTCAGTCGCTAGTGCAGAAGGAGTGGGTGGCCCTTGAGCATCCGTTCCAGCGTCGCCTGGGTCACGTCTATCCGGCGCAGAGCTCCGGCAGCGGCGGCGGTGGTGGCGGCGGTGGTGGCAGCAGCAACGGCAGCGAACTGCTGGAGGGCGAACAGAGCCCGGTGTTCCTGCTCTTCCTCGACTGCGTCTGGCAGCTGCTGCAGCAGTTTCCCGACGAGTTTGAGTTCACGCAGACGTACCTCACCTCGCTGTGGGACGCCTGCTTCATGCCCATGTTCGACACCTTCCAGTTCGACACGCAGGCGCAGCGCTCCAAGGCGGTGACGGACTCGCAGCTGGTCCTCCGGCCGGTGTGGGACTGGGGCGAGCAGTTCTCCGACAAGGACAAGATGTTCTTTAGCAATCCGTTGTACCAGCGCCAGAAGGGCGACCTGGCAGGTGGTGGCCAATCATCGGTGGCAGGGGCAGCGGCTCATCGCCGATCTCTGGCCGTGGGCCATCGAGCTGGAACTGGAGGAGGAGCTGGATCGACGCCATCGAGGAACACCATTAATCCACAGCTCTTTGCAACGGTGTCGACGGTGCCGCAGGATCGCTACCTGCAGCCCGCACATCGCATCTGCGATCTGTCCGTCTGGGATCAGTGCTATTACCGATGGCTGCCCGTCCTCGATATACGCGGCGGTGGCCAGCCGCAGGTCGACCTCTTCCACCGCCTGCTGCTGAGCAACATAGCCAAGGTGCAGCGCTGCCTGGAGCTGCAGTGTTACGAGGAGCTGCCCGATGCGTACTTCGAGGCCACCGGCGAGTCGCGCCTGAGTCTTCAGCGGGAGGAGAGAGCCGACGATGAGGCGGCCGAGTATGTGGATGGGGTGGAGAGGCGTCGCAAGACAACGACCAAGGCGGGCACACCCACCAATGGCTTCAGTCCGGTAAGCGGGAGCCTGCAGCTATCCAGCCTGTCTTCCTTTTTCCCCTTCGGCAGTCCCATTGCCGGCGATGCGCCGCACCAGCTGTACGACATCCTTAACAGCAGCAGCGAGCTGCTGCAGGACACCACCTCGATACTGGACAAGTCCTCCATTTTGTGATCCGATCGCTTCACTCGCTCCAGTCCCACTTTCAACGCTGAACTTTCGAAGTATTAAACAAAAAAAAAAAGGCAAAAACTATTAAAAACCTAAAGAAAAACTCTAAATTAGCCGCGGGGAGGAGGGCAATGCAACCTTTTCACGTACATGGCATATCGCTTTTAACACTTTTGATTATTATTGTTAACTAATAAGCAAGTTAGCGCATAAGACTTTTTTTTTATTTCGTTCGTACTACCAATACTATTTTGCACTACAAACACACACACACACACACATCAGCCTAAAAACAACAAAAAACGACAAGCAATTATAGAAAAAAATTAACTAAAAACTAAAAAAAAAAGAAAGCGGAAACGGAAACGAAATCAAAACGAAAGTGTAAACACCAACTAAATCAATATGTATTATATTGTATGTAACTAAATTTATGTGAAATATATCGATATGTATATTTAAAAAATAAATCAAAAATTGTGAATCAACTACGGAGGGTTTAACTTTTATAAAAAAAATATTGTAGTTTTCACCACAGAAGGGTTAAATTTATCAGACAGCTGATAACTAGCGATTAACGATAGGCAACAAACGGTGCTTTTGGCAGTTATATTTTCACATATATTGAAATTGGGATAAATATTTAGGTTTTTTCATTTTTTTTACTACAAAAATCAACAATTTATTGAAAACCGAGCACGAGTCCAAGTTTATTAACGAAATGCTCAAGGATCTAGTGCCTCCTGGACAGCAGCAGCATGATGATGATGTCTCAGGATCCTCAAGAACAAGGAACAAATCAGCAGGAGAAGCCCATAAATGATGCCCAGGCAGAAGAACAAGGGAAAACTCAGGAGGAAAACCCCATTAATGAAGCCAAGGCAGAAGCAGAGACGCTAAATAAGGAGCTACCAAGTGTAATTCCTGATCAGGAGCATCTCCTCTTAGAGCATTCAAGAGGACAGCAGCCTGCCGCCATACAGTCTCAGTCTCAATCTCAATCTAAGCCGCCCATGCCCTCAAATGATATGATGCGCCACTCCATAGCCGACAGCCTAATGGAGATGCTGGTTAATATGACCCATTCCCAGTACCTTCACGAATGCCTGCAGCTCCTGGAGGCGAGCGATCCTCTACAAGCACGCAGTCAAATCCTCAACATACTGCAGCGAATCGACGAAAAGCGATCGTAATACAGAATTCCAATCGTGCATCCATTATCAGTTAAACATTTAATAATAAAAACGTTGCGTCGCTAACATTTAGGGTCTCTTAACGGGGTTAAATCTTTGGGAGTCTACTTGGAACCCTCCTCCTTGGGCTTGGCCTCTTCCGCCTTCAGCAGCTCGGAGACAATGCCCACCTTCTTGAGTTCCTCGATTAGGTCGCCGCTCTGGTGCATCTGCAGCAGGATATCACAGCCGCCAACAAACTCGCCGTCGATGAAAACCTGTGGAATGGTCGGCCAGTCGGTGTACTCTTTGACGCCTGCCACAGAATGCATATATAGTTATTTGTTATTATAGATAGATATCTATAGTATGCGTACCCTGTCGCAGTGCCTCGTTTTGGAGGACATCGTGGGCATCGTACTGGACGCCATGCATCCGCAGGATTTGCACAACTGCATTGCTGAAGCCGCAGCGCGGCGCCTGTGGGTTGCCCTTCATGAAGATGACCACCTTGTTGGTGCGCACCAGCTTGTCCAGCGTCGCCTTGTCAACGGCGGCGGCCGCGGCATTGTTGTCAGTCGCATCCGCGGCATAGAAGCGGCTGAGGATGAGCGGCGGTGTGGCGTTGAAGGAAGCAGCAGGCACGGCGGCAGCACGCACTCCTCCGGACAACTGGGACTGGGCCACTCCTAGGACGGTGCGCACATAGCTTTGACGCAACAGAGTCTGGCAAATTCGGTTCATTTTCACACCGGTCAGTCGTCGATCGCTCTTCCTCGTTTAATTATCTAATTTAATGGTGTTGTTGTTGTCGTTGTTCGTGTCAAGTGGTCAGGTGGCGTCTATCGATAGTATGGGGGATGCGATATTTATCGGTTAATCAGAAACTAATGTCCCACAATTTTAAAAAGTTATGTTTTATTTTGATTAGAAAGCTCAGAAAATATGTTTTAAAATGACAGAAAAGTCATTATTTGCTATATTTTATGTTGAAATAATTTATTTGTTTAAATATATAATCTTACCATGATAAATCCGAAAATAAAGTTTAATGAAATACAAAACTAAGTGAAATGAATTATTTTAAAATATATTTAATAGATTATTTTAAGTGGCTTTATTTATATAATCTTGTAGGTATTTTTAGCGTATATAGAAATACTATTTGGTTAATTTTACAATTAATTTACAGCTGAAAAGCAGCTATAGTTACAGTATTTATAACAATTTGTAAGAATTAGGCTCTAGAACTAGTGCAGTGTCGTATAGGATCGCTGGAGCTCTCCCGGATTACTGGTCTGTGGCGGTGCCTGTGAGGTGCTGGCCTCTGTTCGAGACGTTCCCGCAGCAGGACCTATCATATTTTCCATCCGTTGGCTAGTTTCACGCATAACACCACCGAAATCGGGAAGTTCCGGCAGGTCCAAGGCAAGATGGGCAGAGAAACGCTTGTAAACCGAAGACTTGGTGCTCTCCTTCTTGACTTTCTTGCGGTTTTCCTCGTATTTCAGCTGTTGCTTCAGGAAAATCGATGCCTTAATCATTTCCTGTATATTTTCGAACACACTCTCTGACTTTTCGATGGTGCGCAGGGCTCTAAGGGAGAAGGCAGTGCATAAGTACGGCTATATTAGTTTCTATTAAGTAGAATACTTACTGAATTCCGTACTCCATGTCGTAGCAGTGTCCCTGCAGATTGTTCTGCAGCTGGAAAACCTCATCGCGCTTTTCAAATATCGCCGGGGACACCTTGCGCACATGCTCCTGGACACGGAAAAAGGCCAGCGATGGATCATTGGCGAAAATGTGTATGTTTTCGGAGATCTTTTCGGAGGTTTTCTTAGTTTTAAAGACCAATTCTCCGCCCCGAGACATTTTTCTTCGCTTTTGTTTACATCAGTGTTCTGGCTTATCGATAGGCAGAATGGACTTTTGTTTTGGTATTTATCAAACGAAACAAATATCGATTAGGTGGTATTTTCGGATTGTTATCGTTAGGAATTTCTAAAGATAAGCCATAATTACTTGAATGTAGTGATTAAAGCTTATCTTTAGGGCAAAGCTACACAATCCTAACATTACTATTCTGATTAGGGAGTGAAATTTTATTGTTTCGCTATAAATACATTGTTTGTATTATTTATAAGCCCCTTTCCAAGAAAGTCGCAGCTGCTGCGGTATTTCTGGCGTCACGCAATAGGTCAGTTGGTATTTTAACGTTTAGATGTAGAGGTGCAAAAACATCGATGTATGGAGACATCGATGTTTTTTCCCCAAAACATCGATAAGACATCGATGTTTTAATAAATTAAAAAAACATCGATGCATCGATGTTTTTGCACCTCTATTTAGTTGTGGGCGAGTTGATTGTGCGGTAAATTTCGGCCATATTTGCGTTTTAATTGAAAAACAAGAACCAATTAATTGAAAATCAATCATAGTAGTGCGCGTTGCAATCGCATCTTTATTTGCCATATTCTACTGTGCCTATTTTTGTTTCTGTGCGCTGTGTGTGATGAAAAACGAAACTACAAACTGCTAGCTGCAGCCTGTGGATGCTGCTCGCGAAGATTTTTCCGGCGCGGTTCTATAGATATATGTGTGTGTGCTTTTTTTTATTGTTATTTTCTGTGTTATCCAATGCCGGTGGCCAGTGGGGCGCGACGTCGTTGTGACTGATTTAATAAAGAAAAAACGTGAAATAGTTGAGCCAAAGGCAAACTCCCAATTGGTACAGCAACAACAAAGCGGCAATAACAAACTTTGTTTACCTCAAACTTCGGCGGCAACCCCAATCAGAAAACCCGAAATAGAATCTCAGTTCCAGTCCCCAGCTAAGGGTTAATTTCGAGTGTGTGTGTGTATGCGTGTGTGCGTTTGCATTTCTAACTGTTTTGTTTTTTTTTTGTTTTTGGCTTTTGCTCTTGTTTTTGTTGTTACCTTTGCGCGATATTCGCTCGATAGAACGAAAAGCAAAGTGATGAGCTCATTGATAAGACAGCAGCAGCAGCAGAGCTCCTCTCCCACTCGCTCGCTCTCTCTCTCCACTCCTTACTCACACACCCTCTTCTACTCTCTTCTTCGCTATTTCGCCCTGCTGCTTACGTCATGCCGCCCCACCCCTAGCCATCATCATGCTCTACATACGTCTCGCAATTTATTTTTGCTTTATTTATTTTTTGTTTCTTCTTATTTGAACTTTGATAAAAATAAAGCCAGAAGAGAAGTACCGGTCGCCTGCACTGCAATCAGAGTAATAAAAGGGAATCACGAGCAAAGTTTACATTATCAAGTGGCGGTTTTTTATGATTTTATTTCTGCTTCGAGTTGGCCGCTCAAGTGTCCATAAAGTCAGCCCAATAATTCTATGCGCCCACATTCCTTATTCGATCGGTTTTAATATACTCAAGTACGTACGCACGCACGTACATACTGTGAAGCTACACATGGAGAAAATTAATGATTATTCCATAAAATTAGAGCAAAATAGCTAGAGTTTTAAATTAGTTGAAAAAGAAATTAATGAAAAGGGAAACAAAATAATGCAACATGAATTATTCTAATAATTTTATAGGAGTTATTTTTTGTTAAATATTAAACAATCTATATAAATTGCTATAAATAAAGTTCTATAGACTTGAGGAATTTTATAAACAAAAAAATAATAAATCAATAAAATTGACATAAATATGGAATGAAATATTGGCTAAATTAATTAAATATGTTATATTAAGAATGAAAATTAGCTAATAAATTACATTATTATTATCTTATTGATAAATTGTATATTTATTGAAGGTTTCTTATTGTAAATAAATTTGTATAGCTAAAAATAGTTTTAATAATGAAAAAAGGAGTCCTTTAAAAGACTCTTAAGTCTAAAAAGTAGGCAATATAATTTTTTCAAGCTAAAAATTGAGTTAGTTTTTATTGTTTACACTATTTTCTAGTATAATTTCCACACAACTTTTAAAACTCTTTCAATAAGAAATGTATATGAATTAAATATGTGGAAATTTATCAAATTCCACAAAAATAGCTGGTTAATCCCACTTTTTCCTCAGTGCATTAGAATATATGGCATGTGTATATGATTCAACTTATATGAAGAACAAGTTGCCGCCGTTGTTGTTATTTATATTTAATTGCTGTTGTTGTTGCTGCTGTTCCCTAGAGAGACTGCCAACAGCTTTGAATAAAAAACGATATTAAAACAAAAACAAAGCGAATAAAAAAAACCCCCACCAACAACAAAAATAAAGTGCGCGTGTTCGATGCTAATCTAAAAAATAGAATTCATAACATACTCTCGGGCAGGGCTCAAAATATCGAGGCCACAGAAAGCTTCTGTCAATTCAATTTGTTAAAGCCACAGAGAGAAAAAAAAGGATCAAAGAAATCATATCTATATTTAAAATTAATACTTAATAGCCATTTTTAATATTTTTTATTTGTTTTATTATTTACTCATTTCTTAAAATTTTCTTTATAAACTTGATAAATATGCGACTTTCCTAAGACCTAAGATTCCCTTAAATATTAAATATAAAGTTCTCTGTGGCTTTAACATTTTTATAATTAACATCACAACCTGATGGATGTCATAATCAATAATAATAATAATAATAAAAATTGTATTGCTGGTATACATTTTTTTCTGTGTGCTAATTAAAATATCCCCGTGTGTGTGTGTTTGTGCGCGCTTTTGTTTGTTTTTTTCTGCGGCAGAACTTTTTCGAGCGAAGCTTTCGGCCAACACGAAAAAGGAGTAGCTGAAATTTTTACGAATTAAATAAATTAATCAAGGAAGCCGGCAGGCAGGACACACCCCGACGAGCAGAAGGAGAGCCGAGAACCTCAATCATGGGCAACATTCACACGACCGGTCCCAATGAGGCGTTAATTGTTTCAGGTGAGCATTTGTCAAGGGGTTTATATTCAGCATTTATGCAGGATCAGGGGGACCCAATTCCACCCAAACCAGGCTTAAGTCTTCCTCACCCTCCCCCTCTCTCTTACCACCCTTTTTTTTTGTTTTGAAAACGCCTGTTGACTGATTTTGAAATGCTGCAATTAGGCAACCGCATTGTTGACAGGACATTGCGAATTCAGCCAGGGTTGCGATGTCCCTGCCACATTTCTCTGACTTTCCTTTGATCTGTGATTGCTATACAGAGGCAAGGCACTGAAAAAAATATTATATATATGCAAATATTTGTCTTACTAAAATGGAAAATATATATTTATTTTTATTTTTTTATAAATATTTTTTTTCATATAAATATATATTTACATATCTAAATATATATTTATAATATATTTATATCTAAATATATATTTATATGAAAAAAATGTATTATATATGTAAATGTATATTTTATGTATATATATATTTATACGAAAATATATTTAAATCTATATGTAAATGTTTATTTATATTTAAATATGTAAATATATATTTATATAAAAAAAAATATATATATATGTAAATGTATTTTTATATTTATATATGTAAATATATATTTATATGAAAATATGTATAATTATATATGTAAATGTATATTTATATTTATATATATAAATATATATTAAAATTTTAAAATATATATTTATATGAAAATATATATAATTATATATAAATGTATATTTATATTTATTTATGTATATATATATTTACATTTTTAATTTTTTATTGCTTTGTAAATGTGTTGATATATTTTTAATTGAAAACACATTTAAGGCATAACCTGTATACATTTTTATATCTTTACTTTATATATTTTGTATTTATTGTATTTTCTGATTGAATATAATAAAGTTGACTGCATAAATTATTTCTTTACAAATATTTGAAGCTCTCACAAATCAACTTGATTTGCAAGAAACAAATTTTTAAAGGTTATCAAGCCTTTTGAAACCGAAAAACATTTTTAAGAAATTATTATTTTTTAAAAATTACCCAAACCCTTTTTAAACCAAAAAACATTTTTAACAAATTATTATTATTATTAATTTTAAAGGTTACCCAAACCCTTTTTAAAGCAAAAAATATTTTCAAGAAATCTTTTTTTTTGTATAATACTTGATAATAATATTTATATAAATTTAATATTTTTTTATATATTTATATATTTATATATTTTAATTCTATATTTTTAAATATTTTGTTTTCAAGCTTCCCCTATTAATTCCTAAAAAAAATTCCCCTTGGCTTTGTTGTACTTTTTTCTTTTTATTAATTTTTTTTTTTGTGTAATTTTTGTGCTATCCATTGCGTGTATCCCTGAATGGCAGCTTCCTCCGGCGACACCCAGAACGCTAAACACGGCAAAGGCCGGGGGGAAACGCACACATAAAACTCCCTGATGCATATTGAATTTTCCACAAACCAAAGGGGGGAGTGTAGAGGAGGGGATTGCGGACAGTGATAATCACTTGTATGCAGCAGCCACCCATACCACCCACCTTCTCCATGCAACCCCCAGCATCCTGGCAAACCACCCCCTGCTGATGTGTCCCGTGTAGCTTGTTGCCATTTTGTGCCTACGTCTCCAGCTGGGTTCTTCTCTGTGTTTTCTGTGTTTTCTGTGTGCTCTGCCTGGGCTTTGGCTTGGGCCAAAAACTTCAGTTTTCAACCCTCGCGTTGTGCGGTTGTGCGGGCATGGGTTAATGCACTCTGGCCAACCCCTAGGGTTGCCCCCCAGCTCCAGCTCCAGCCCCATCCCCTAATAGCCCAATGGTCGTCACCACCAAACCCAAACTCGAAAACAAACCCAAACCCCAGCCTAAACCCAGTTTTAAGCCCGAAATGCAACTTGCTGAAGTCGTTAGGGTAATTTCATTTAATTAACTCGCCAAGTCAAACAATAGACGAGTTTTCTCTTCACCTTTTGCTGCCATTTCCATTTAAAAGTTGCTTGTAAAAAAAAATCAATAATCCTTAATCTTAGGAGCTTATGGGGAAATTAATGAAGTATATCTATAAGATTAGGAAATCTTGAAAGAATTATGAATTATGAAAGGATTATACTCCTTTGATCTACAAGCTAAAGGGAAATTTATGGACTTAACTTTACACGAGATCCTTCCTATAATCCATGAGCTACATGGAAATTTAGACGAAAAATTAATAATAATAATAATATCCCCAAGAGATTCAGGGAAACTTACACAAATTAACGATAATGCAATTTTTCCATGAGATTCAGGGAAATTTACACAAATTATCGATAACGCATGATCGATAATTTCATGAGAAAAATGTACAACTAAATATCGTTATTGGAAATTATTATTAATAATTTTATTGGTCATGAGCTACTGGGAAATCTAAAGGAAATAGTTATAATCCTTTGATCTTTGATATATAATATTTTTCGTCCTTTGATCTTTAAGCTACAAAGAAATTTATCGAAATAATAATTTTTAAAATTTTATATCAGTTAAGGGATCAGCCATGATCTGTTAAACCATAAACTTAAGGGAAATTTAACCCAAATAAATGTTAAGGCATTTTTATAAAATGCTAAAGCAGAATATCGATAAACCGTTACCTGTTTGGCTACTGGGAAATGTATTTATCAATATCAGAATATGAATATTTCCTTAGGCTACAGAGAAATTTCTTTATTTATTCTATATATAATTTATATATTATATATACAAATTAATTTCGACTTGTTTTTAATATCCCAATACAAAAAAAAGTGGAATACCGTCTCGAAATAAAATTGCATACTTAAAAACGTGCAATAAAAGGGTTGTAAAATATATAAAATAAAAAATATATATAATATAGTATATCAAAAGATTTAATCAAGCCCGCTTTAAGCCACCTCAAGGCGTGCGTAATGACTTCATTATTTCTTCTTAACTAACACAAATGCCGAATCAAGTATTAAATTATTATTCTACTCGCTTTAATTGGACTAATTTAATTTTGAGCTGAAAAATCAACTCCATTCGGATCGTATCATATCAGAGGCCTTCTCGCCGATCATGAAGGCCGCCGCATTGGTGTGGGCGGTGGGTGGTCGTGGGATTATGCTGGTGTCCACCACACGAAGCCTTCGCATGCCATGAACCTTTAACTGGTGATTAACCACAGTGGTGGGATCACTTTCCGGTCCCATGCGACAGGTGCCCACCTGATGGTGCAGTGTATAGGACAGAGTCCTTATAGAGCATCGCCAGTAATCATCGGAGGCAAACTCGTGACCCTCACAGCCCGGCGTCGGTCGCCGGAGCAGTCTCGCCCCGATCCTCTGCAGTGCCGGCATCTCCATGATCCACAGACTGGCCTTGATGCCATCCAACAGATACTCCACATCCTCCTCGGCCACAAAATACTTGGGATCGATCTTCGGCCAGCCGAGCGGATTCCGATCCCTCAGCCACAGCCGACCCACGGACTCTGGATGAAACTGCATGACCAGCAGCGTAAAGTGATCCTGCTGTGCCTGGGCCAGTTCCCGGTACATCCTGTCATAGATTTCGTCCTTGAAATTGGCGCCCAACTTGAGGCCGGTGCCTTCGTCACTGGCCAGGCTTCCTACGACCATAATCAGCTCGATATCTGGCCAATCTCTGGGCAAAGTGGAACGTGGGGTCTTGAGGAAGGCCAAAGCCTCCACTCCGCCAATGGAGCTCAGTCGGGTGGCGGGACTTCCGGCCAGGAGATAGGACAGCACCTCGGTGGGCGTGACCCTGGAGGTGAATGTGGTCTGACCCGTGGTATTGGTCACAAAGGTGGGTCCAAAGTGGCACATGTGATCGTACAACCGCCGGCCCACGGGCAGTTCCTTAACTATTGGTATCCCGATGGCCTTGAGGTTATCCTCTGGCCCGATGCCCGACAGGATTAGTAGTTGTGGAGAGTTGAAGGCCCCCGCGGAGAGTATTACCTCCTTGCGAGCCCTGAAACTATAGGGTTTGTTCTTGTAATGAAACTCCACACCGTAGGCCGACTTGGTGGCATCGTCAATAAGGATCCGGGTCACCCGCGTATAGGTGAAGATGTGCAGATTGGAGCGCAGATCCCGCACCGGTTTTATGTACGCCGAATAGGCCGAGTGACGTCGTCCATTGAGGGTGGTGGCCTGGACATATGACACCCCCAACTGTGACTCTCCGTTGTAATCGGTTCGCGGCAGTCCCGACTCCACCGAGGCCTCCACAAAGGCGTCCACCAGCTGGGACCGGAAGCGTACATATTCCACACTCAGCGGACCGCTGTGATTGTGATACGGCGAATTCTCCAATCCCTGGAGCTGGGCATTCTCGCTGCGCAGGAAATAAGGCAGGACTTCGGCGTAACTCCAGCCGGGATTACCGGCATCGGCCCAGCCATCAAAATCCCGTCGATTGCCACGATTGTAGATCATGTAGTTGATGGAACTGGTTCCCCCGAGAACCTTGCCCCTGGGCAGGGCACACTCCCGGTTGTTCATGCCCCAGCAGGAGAGTTTCTGTGGCACAGACTTGTAGCCCCAATTGGAGGATGTCTGTTGGAGGTAACCCGCCAGCACTGGCGTCAAATGGGCTATATTCTCCACACCACCGGCCTCCAGCAAGGCCACCTTCCACTGGGGATTCTCGGAGAGGCGGGCAGCCAAGGAGCAGCCAGCTGCTCCGGCACCAACCACAATGAAGTCATAGGTGGAGAGATCCTTGGGTGCTGCAAGGAACGTTTAAAAGTCTTCTGTCTCTGAGTTTTTCTTAGGAATTGTGTGGATTTCTCACCATTGGGTCGCGTTGCCTGCTCTAGAAGATTGACCAGTCCCACCTGGTTAAGCTGGTCCAGCAGCAGTCGGTTGACATCTGCCCGGGATCCACTTAGGATTAAGAGCAATCCAAGCAACAGGAGCTGCCACATTGAGATCTGGTGGAAGGTGGTGATGGCCTGCATTTGCACCTGCTAATGCCGGGCAAATGAGAGACCCTCGGCCGGGGGAGTTGCTTTTAAGCCATGGCTTTGGCTTGGCTCCTGGACAGAACTGGACTGGAGAGACGGCGGATGAGTCAGGTGGCGGCGGGCCATAATGCCATAATGCCATAATGCCGCGCACACAGATACATTTGCACCTGGGCAACGAGCTCCAAACACGGTGTTGGGTCTTTTGTTGTTGCTTCGGCGGCTGTTAATCCACCGACGCCGCCCAAAACCACCATATAAACCACATACCCTGTAATTCTTTCAAGGGAGTTAGGGATTCGGTTTAAAGTTAGATTTTGGTTTGTCGCAATTCAATGGGAAATTAACTAAAAATGAATATCAATCGATATTGTATAGGTATTATCGCACAGCGGTCGATAGAAGGCATTTTCTATGAAATCGATAGATCTGTAATGCTATATGTATCGATATCATGTCGATAACATAGTTATTTATTATATTTCGATCTTTTAAAATCATTTTAAATGTTTAAAAATCGATGAAAAAATATTATTTTTTGAAATATAAAAATATCGATAGTTTTATTTCTCTAAAATGTATTTACGATTTTAAATATACATTTTTATAGATATTGATGAAATATCGTATACAACATAATTTGTTAGTAAAATAGTTTTTTATCGAAAATAGGTTATCGCTTTTATCGGTTTAATATCGATAAAACACGAAAACTTATTGCAACTTTTGTTTACTAGAATTTAACCAAGAATCTAGTATCTAAAACAATTTTGTTATCGATACAATTATCGAGATTTCTTTAATTTATCGATATATAAATAAAAATAGGGTACTTTGGTTAGGCAACATCACAGAGTCCTCGAAATGCTCATAACGCACCCAATAATATTAGTTTTATGAATGAATTGAAACGCCAGCTGCCGCGTTCGCCAGGAAGAAATAAAGCAATGAATAATATTAAGCGCCGACACGGAAAATCGTTAAAGTTTATAACCAACTGAAGAGACCCAAGAACCAAATGGACTGGCAAATAGGCGAATGAAATGGGCCATTAGGCAAAGCAAAAAAATAAAAAAAAAAACAAACAAAAAAGAACTAAAACCTGAGGAAAATCAACAAACTAACGGCTAGAAGAATTAAGAAACCAAAAAAACTTCAAACCGGTTAAAGAACTAAAATTAAGACGAAATTAGCTTCAATTAGCAGTTAAACAAATAAAAAATAAGGTTAAAATGGGAGCAAAGAAGAGCTGCCTGAAATCATTAGGTTTTTTGTTATAAATTATAAACTCTTTATTATTTTTTAAGATAGAAAAAAGTCTATCTGATAATGCCTGATTATAATATAATATTACTTTCCTAACAAATTTCGATATATAAATAAAGACAACACTCTGGTAATCTGGTCTATCTGGTAATGCCTGATTATAATATAATATTACCTCCTATACAAATTTCGATATACAAAATTCGATATATAAACAATGTGAACACTCTGCAAATACAATTAATATATTCACCGGTAATCATCTCTTAATTTAAAACAAAAAACCAATTAGCTGATCAAATTATTCGATTTTGATCTTGTTAAATGCTTTCAATTAATTCGCAAATGTCGCAGCTACAGGGTATCCAGGCAATGGAAAGGCCACATTTCCTGGTTTCCCCGAAATGTGAAGGGAGAATGACAAGATTCTCACTTTTTGTTAAGAGACTCAGACTCAGAGTTCATTTAACTTTTGGCGCGTGCTCCGCGCCACCACTGGGAGTGCACTCGAATTTCGATCCGAATGCGTATTACGTCTACCTGTACCGTATATTTAATAAAATATATATATAACACTCCCAGAGAGCTCTATTAATTTTTTTTTGAGTGCCGAAAGGCATTGAACTTGATCGGTGGAGGAAGGAAACCCGTTTGCCCTGGCTCAGATTTTGATACGGATTGTTTTGGGGCGAAGTTATTAAGCTAGGTCATGACGTGATCGGTATGGGATTGACCCGAAATGTTCTCGAGACCTCCTTAGCTAAGATACACTTGAAGAAATGGGGAATAACCATTGGATAAATTGTAACAAAAAATATAGGAAACTTTAGGAAAATCTACGGGTGTTTAAAATGAAAAACAAAAACTAACAGATTGAGATTTTAAATATAGGGAAATTTTACTATATTTTTCTATATTTATATTGTGTTTTTTAAATACCAGACATTTTTATACCCTTGCAGGGTTTTACAATTTTAGTCAGAAATTTGGAACACAGTGAAGGAGAAATTTTCGAACCTATAAAATATATATATATTCTCGATCAGCATCAAAAACCGAGTCGATCTAGCCATGTCCGTTTGTCCGTCTGTCCTTCTGTCCGTCTGTCCTGTATTCTGTCTGTCCTTCTGTCCGTCTGTCCTGTATTCTGTCTGTCCTTCTGTCCATCTGTCAGTCTGTTCGTCTGTTCGTCTGTCCGTCTGTCCTGTGCTTCTGTCCGTCTGTCCGTTTGTCCTTCTGTCCGTCTGTCCGTCCGTCTGTTCGTCTGTCCTTCTGTCTGTTTGTGGGGTAAAAATAATAATACTAAAAGAAATAAAAATAAATAAACTTTTATCTCTTACAAATTTTAGTTATATTTTTTCAACTGCATTTTTTTATTAAAGTTCCAAATCTTTTACAAATATCTTAAAAAAAATTAAAGAAAATTCTTTAAAAAAAATTTTTAAATATATTTCCGCTGACCAAAAAAAACATAATCCATTTACCAAATATTTTTCTCTCATTTTCATAACTTATGAATTTTTAAATATTTACTTAATAAAATAGAGATAAGCCTAGAAAAAAAAGGTATGGAAGCCTAATTCAAATTAAATCAATAACTTAAAATAAACCTAAGCTCTCTGGCTTTTCAAAAACACTTCCGAACCAGTTTCCAGAGCGACGATAGCTTCTCCCTAATGCTCCAGTGTACAACCCATTCGCTGGGCCCCAACTTTCGTTTTGCATTCAATTGACCCATTTACATGAATCATTCGACTGAAATCCAAACAAATCCAAGATGATCATCTCCGGCGGAGAATCAACTCCATTCGGATCGTATCATGTCCGCTGCCTTCTCCCCAATCATAATTGCCGCCGCATTGGTGTGTCCGGTGGATGGTCGTGGAATTATGCTGGTGTCCACCACACGAAGTCTCCTCATGCCATGAACCTTTAGCTGATGGTTAACCACGGCTGTGGGATCACTCTCCGGTCCCATGCGACAGGTGGCCACCTGATGGTGCAGCGTATAGGACAGAGTCCTTATAGAGCATCTCCAGTAATCATCCGAGGCAAAAATGTAACCCTCACATCCTGGCACCGGCTTCTCCAGCAGCCTGGCACCAATGGCCTGCATGGCTGGCATCTTGGAGATCCTCAGGGCCTCCTTGATCCCGTCCAGCAGATGCTCAATGTCCGCCGGCACCGCAAAGTACTTGGGATCGATGCGTGGCCACTCCAACGGATTGCGATTGTGCAGCCAAAGGCGTCCCACGGAGGCGGGATTAAAGTCCATGATCAGGAAGCTAAAGTGATCCCGCCGCTGAAGGGCCAGCTCCTTGTACATCTTCTCGTAGATCTCTGCCTTGAAGTTGGCTCCCTGGGCGAGGGCAGTGCCCTCGTCACTGGCCAGACTTCCGGCCACTTGGATCAACTCAATGTCGGGCAATCCTTGGGCCGTCTGGGCCGAAGGCACCTTGATGAAGGTCAACGTTTCCACGCCGCCAATGCTCGAAAGGAAGGTATCGGATCGACCGAGCAGGAACTCCTTGACCACCGGTGGTCCTATGCTGGCGCTGAACAGGGTCTGACCCGTGGTATTGGTCACAAAGGTGGGTCCAAAGTGGCACATGTGATCGTACATCCGCCGGCCCACGGGCAGAGCCTTAACCACGGGCACTCCGATGGCCTTGAGGTTATCCTCTGGCCCAATGCCCGACAGCATTAGCAGCTGGGGTGAGTTGAAGGCTCCGGCGGAGAGGATAACCTCCTTGCGGGATTTCACCCGAAAGACTCTGCCCTGATGATTGAACTCCACGCCGTAAGCTGACTTGCTGGCGGCGTCGATGAGGATGCGGGTTACCCTGGCCAAAGTCACGATATGCAGATTCTTGCGGGTCGCCCGAATGGGTTGAATGTACGCCCGGAAGGCACTGTGCCGCCTGCCCTTCTGGGTGGTGGCCTGGACATAGTTGACGCCCAGCTGCGTCTCACCGTTGTAGTCCACCCGCGAGTGTCCCGCCTCCTGGGCAGCCCGGACATAGGCATGAGCGATACGTGTCCTATGACGCACATCCTCCACGCTCAGCGGACCGCTGTGATTGTGATACGGCGAGTGCTCGAAGCCTCTCAGTTGGGCATTCTCGGCGCGCAGAAAATAGGGCAGGACATCGTCGTAACTCCATCCGGGATTACCGGCAGCAGCCCAACCATCGTACTCCCGTCGATTGCCACGATTGTAGATCATATAGTTGATGGAACTGGTGCCACCGAGGACCTTGCCCTTGGGCAAAGCGCACTTCTTCTCGTGCATTCCCCAGCAGGCATGACGCTGCGGCGTCGAACGATAATTCCAATTGGAGGCAGTGCTCTGGAGATGTGCCGCCAGCACAGGGACCTGATGGATCAGGTTCTCCACGCCGCCGGCCTCGATGAGCAGGACACTCCACTTGGGGTTCTCTGACAGGCGGGAAGCCAGAGTACAGCCCGCGGAGCCAGCTCCAGCCACTATGAAATCGTAATGGGAAAGGGGTGCTGTGAGGAAAAACAAAAGGAAATTTGCTTAAAAAATTAAATAAATTATTTTAAAGCCAACTCACCATCACTATACAGAGGAAGATTGACAATATTTCCTAGTCCCAACTGTCTTAAAGCATCCAGATTTTGGTTACTGCTGCTGTCCAGTAGAATTCCTGGTACGATCGGAATCAAAAGTATCAGAAACAGAAGCCGGAAGAGCAGCAACACCTTCTTCATGGTTGCGATATCACCGGTAACTGAACTCTGCAGCAACGCAGCTTCCCATCAGGTTGGATCTCGGGTCGGGGCCAACGATGCCAGTGGACTGTGGGGCAAGTGGTGGTGATATTACCAGGGATTCGGGGTTTTTTTTAATAATATCAACTTGGGATATGGTGATATGAGGGGATACTCTGGCTTAGGGATGTATATCGAGGGGAAAAGTTAGATATTTTGTATTGATAAACATATCGTACTTAATTACATATCGAAAGTAGGGTAAACTTTAAATTATCGATAGTTAAAATATCGAAAAATAACAAAGTTTACTTTGAAATATTAATATTTTTAAAAATATTTTATAAAACCTATGAATTTAAATTATTTTTCACACTTTTCAATTACATTGGTACGATATTTTAAACAGCTTATCGATAAATCTGAGTTGTGTGCATCGCAAAGTTCAAAAATCGATTTATGTATTGCATTAATTTTGCTTAGAATTTTAACACAATATCTGTATAATAGATTATATATTATATATTATACATTTTTTGTTTAAATTGTTACTTGTAATTGTTATATATTTTTGTATTTAGATTTCGATGTTAATTATTTTTCTCTTTAAACTAATTTTTTAATTTATTTTTTTCTTGAAATTTTATTTTGTTTTTTATTATTATTTTTTAATTTATTTTTTTTAATAAATAATTTTTTTAATTATTTTTTTTTAATAAATTTATATTATATTTTATGTTATTATATTATATATTATATATTATATATTATATATTATATATTATATATTATATATTATATATTATATATTATATATTATATATTATATATTATATTTTATATATTATATATTTCGTGACACTGTGGATTATCTTAATGCCGGTTTGGTTCTCCCTGGCTGATCTTTCTCTCTATCCATTTCATTCTCTTTTACCTCCTTTCTCTGCCTTTCTCTGTACACTAAAAGAAACAACAAAAATTTCTATAAAGTAAATATAAATAAAATGCATATAAGGAAATTCTTGTTAAAGGTTTACCATAACATATATATATGATTTTATGGATCTTGAAACTCAAGACTAAAAAGCTAAAAAATAAGTTCAAATAAGTAAATAATATATAAAAAAATATTTAAAAAATATCGAAAAATTTAAAGAATACAAAAAATATAAAAAATATATAAAAAATATAACAAAAATATTAAAAATAAAAAAAAAAAATTAAAAAATATATACAAAAAATAAAACATATATATAAAAAAATTATTTAAAAATTTTACATAATCACAAGAGTTACGAAATCATTTTAAAAATTATACCAAAAGTATGCAATGATTTTTTTGCATTCCTAAATTCATACACAAGGTTTCAAATGCAATTTAAGTCCCTGTATTGTTTTGCTGTTTTTTTATAAGTAACATATTAAGAGTATAATTATTTCAAGATTAAAAATATCTTTATATGAGTATGTACAAATATTTCTATAATTTTTTTCTCTCTCTGTACCTACCTTCAATCCCATGAGTTGGATGACTTTGTTTGGCCGGCTTTTGTAGGGCTAAAACAGGCTGCGATTGCCTCAGAATTTTTATTGCCCCTTGCTAATTTTGTAGCTTTCTGCTTGTTCTGTGTTCTCTCTATCTCTGCCTCTCTCATTTCTTCCTTCTCCCTCTATTTTTACAAGTATTCTGGACCCATCTGTGTCTGCTCCCCTCCCCGTCTCAGTCTCAGTCTTGATTTTTGCATCTAAAACCGAGCTTGGTTCAATGGCACTTGGATGGTTGGGCAACTTGTTTATTATTTTGTTATTTTCTTTTTTTTTTTCTGGAAGAAGCGGGCACTTGAGGGTTAATATATACCAAGAGCAACCCCATAGTGACCAAAAGTAAAGTAGAAAAAAATACAATAAAAAACAACGGCGAGAACAAAAACTCAAGCGGATTAAACGGCTTTACGTCCAGCTCTCCAAAATTAAGAAAGGATTTGGGGGGGATAAAAAAGGGGTGGCCTTCTATTATTGCAGCGGATTCAACCCCCCAAAAGCATATGGATGCAGTTGGCAGGATTTCCCTTACAAATCCCAGAGCAACCGAATAAACGAGACTCATTCGAAGGATGGGTCATGTTTTGGTCATGGCAATTGCATTCACAATTTGTTTCCTTTTGTATTTGCTCATCTTTCTTTTTTAGCAACCAAATCCGCCCTCCAGATTCATGAATATTTCAATTTGAGTTAATGAAAATTCTGGTGAAAATAAAACCATGGTAACATTGTCTCTTGTGAAAAATGAAAGGGAAATGGTAAAAAGGGTATGCGGTTTTGATATGAGTTTTTTGCTTGCAAATTTTTCATGTTGTGTTTGGGATTGGGTGTAAATCTGTGAGTCTTTATATTAATATTAAGAAAAAATATTTAGAAAATTAATTAAAATTAAAAAAATTTAGATTTGACAAAAGAAAAGCTGAAAATCTAAATTTCAACAGAAATTTTCCAAAAACTTGAGCTTTGAAGACATGGAAGTTATTAGCCCTTAAAGTTGCTGTTCATTGATAAAATCTATACATAGAAACAGTCTCTTATGATCCTTAAAAAAATATGATTTAAACATAAAAAATATCATAATATTTTCTTTAACTAAATTTTAAATATTAAAAAATATTGAAAATTATGAAATATTGAAAAGTATTTCTCATATTTATTGATTAGAAAGGTTAAATATCGATGCAGAAGTGATATATCGATCTTTTTTAGCCTTCTCTATTTCGTTCTGAAGCTCTGCAACATTTTATATGTTGCTAGCAGTAAGAATTTATTCTAAATATGTTGCCAGCAACAAGGAATTTGCTCAGCATGCTGCTAGCAACATTGAATCTTACTCAGGATGCTGCTAGCAACAATGAATCTTGCTCATCGTGTTGCTAGCAACAAGGAATCTTGCATAGCATGTTGCCAGCAACAATGAATCTTGCTCATCATGTTGACAGCAATGAAGAATCTTACTCAACATGCTGTTAGCTACAATGAATCTTGCTCAGCATGTTGCCAGCAACAAGAAGTGTTGCTCAATATGTTGCCAGCTGAATAGTACTTTTATGTACATTTCCCCTTCTTAAATTAAAGTTTGTCCACCATTTAAAAAATAATTTAAAGCTTTCAAGACAAAGACCATAAGCTTTAGTTATCTTTAATTCTTTAAAATTCTTAAATAAATGCATATATGCATATAGAACAATTTAAATAAAAATCCCCCAAGAATACCGGCTTTTGAAACCGGTTAAAAGTATCTCGTTGCGAGCTTCAAGCCAAGCTTTAAGCTTTTTATTACCAAATTAAACTGCATTTCTGTCTATAGCCTACCCTTGGGCTCCACACACGATTTCCAGCTCTTCTACTTCTCGGCAGTTATTCTCAATTTTGGACAGATTTATACCCACTCCATATACATAAATAATTCTAAGGTCAAATCGATGCAAATCGAAGCAACTTGAATGCAAAGACTAAAGCAAATCCAAAGACTAAAAGAGACTTGGAACAAGCTAAATATTCACACAACGCCTTTTGATCGTTAAAAAAAGACCAAAAAAGAGACACAAAATAATACAACAACAAAAAAACGAGAGTAAGCCAAAAAATCATTTCCGCAACAATAAAAAAAAAATAGCCAAAAGAAGCCAGAGACAGACAAGAGTCGAAACAAAGGCGTCTAATAAATCAAAACAAAGCGAAAGAAACAAAAAAAATCGTCAAACAAGCGGTCAACTTTTTGGATTTCACGGATTTTTTGATTACGATGCCACAAATTGATTAGCATGAAAATTGCCAGAGCCGAAAGAGTCGATGAAATTCAATGTCAATGCCACGTTGATTAGATATTACAAATTAACTTGGAGTTTCAGTCTTGGAGTTGGAAACTAATTGTCCGAGTGTGAGTTTTAAATAAAAAACAATGGGAAAAGAGCTAGGTATTCTGCTGGATTTAAAGCTGATTTTAAATAAATAAAAAAAATAGCAAAATTAAATATTTTTCTGAAAGAGAAAAAATTATAAAAAATGTTAGCACAAATGTTTTAACAATTAATAATAGAAAGAAAATGAAATTAAAGAAAAATTAAATATATTAAATATGTATAATTTAACGGCATAAAAAAAAAATTAAAAACACAAAAAATAAAAATAAAAAATAATAAGAAAAAATTCAATAAAAATAATAATAAAAAAACAAATTTAAAGACAAGAAATATATTTTAACTACAAGCATAAGACATACAAAATGAAATTGAAAACAAACCAAAGAAAAATTAATTTAAAGAAAAAATTAATAATAAAAAAATAATAAATAATTTAAAGGAAAAGTTAATATAAAAACAAAACAAATTAAATGAAAAATAATTAAATTAATTTAAATTTTTAATTAATTAAATTAAAATTAATTAATAAATTAAATTAATTATTAAAAAAATGATAATAGAAAAATAAAATATAATTTGAGAAAAACATTAATTCATGTTTTATTAAAAGAAAATTAATAAAAAAAAATTAAAAAAAAAATTAATTTAAAAAAAATTAATAAAAAAAAATAATTTATGGAGAAAGTGAATAATACAAAAAAAAAAAAAAAAAAATTTAACAGAATTGAGTCCAAAAAAAATCATTTAAAGAAATAAATAATTAACTTAGCAATTGAAACACAAAAAATGTATAAAATTTAAAGAAAAAAATTATATACAAAATTAAAAGAAACTAAAAAAAAACTGAATTAAACAACGACAAAAATAATATCAAAATAATAGGTAAAATAAAATAATATTAAAATTAAATTAAAGCTAAATTAAAAGAAAATTAAAAGACAAATTAATTATTAAAACACAAAAAATGTATAAAAATTTCAAGAAAAAAATTATATGAAAAATTAAAAGACACAAAAAAAATTTAATTAAACAACAACATAAATAATATCAAAATAATAAAATAAAAAATTATTAAAATTAAATTAAAGCTAAATTAAAAGAAAACAAGAAAGGAAGCTAACTTCGGCGTGTCGAAGTTTAAATACCCTTGCAGTTATTAGAAGAAGAAGAAAAATGCTCTGCCTTTTTGCTTTCTCGGGTACCGTCATAAAATAAATGTTGCCAGTGCAGAATGTTGCTGGCTAAATTGTTGCAAGCAACAAAGCCAAACAGATACATATATTCCTATGGCATCTACATGATATAATGATCCGATTTTAATAAAATTAAAACCGAAATTCTAGAATAATACAAAAAAGCCATGTCTTAAATTTTATAAAAATATGTGAAAAATTTACTTAGTTAGATTTTTTTCTCAAAATTTTCCGATCGGTCCTATAGCTATATGATATAGTTCTCCGATTTTGATAAAATTAAAACCGAAATTCTAAAATAATTCCAAATGGTCAGATCTGAAATTTTATGAAAATATCTTTAAAACGGTCCAAGTTATAATTTTTTTCATTAAAATTTACCGATCGTTCCTGTGGCAGCTATATGATATAGTCGTCCGATCTAGCCGGTTCCGACTTATATAGTAGTGAGAGCATATAGAAGACTATCTGCAAAGTTTCATTCAGATAGCTTCAAAACTGAGGGACTAGTTCGCGTAGAAACGGACGGACAGACGGACAGACGGACAGACGACAGGGTCGGAAATGTCTCCTTTACTGCGTTGCAAACTTCTGACTAAAATTATAATACCCTG
>VNJU01001991.1:0-11160 GCA_008042675.1 Drosophila seguyi
CTTCTGCCTGGAGATGCTCAAATATCCAGCAGATACATCTACAACCGCAGATACAGATACTTGGGCCTTGCCTGGTTGGCTGTTGCTGTCAGGCAAATAAACAAACAGGCCAAGAAGCCGCCGAGTGCCAACAGTTGCGATTTGGTTTGGGATTGGGACCGCCAACTCCGATTGTTCTCGAGGCCGCAATATCACGGGAAATGTCGGAGGCCGCCACTTAGGCACAAAGCAATCAAGCCAGATGAGCGGGATGAAATTTTAATTTAATGAATGAATGCGGAAATATTGTATTAGTTGATTAGCTGCGAAGCCAAATCAAAATTCTGCCTCCCACTCATACAAGCCGGGGAAATTTATTCAAAATCCAAGCTTTCATTTTTGGGATTTTATTTCGTTTGTTGTGAGTGGAAAAAGTGAGAGATTTTGATATAACGAAATATTTTAGTTGAAATAGTATTTTTATCAATTAATAATTTTGATATTGATTTTATAAATAACTTTTGTAGTTTCAATCTGTATAGGAAATAGTTATTTTGAAAATACCAAGATGGGGCACCTGAAACAAACTTATAGACATTTATGACCTGTTTTTCTTTTCGTTAATATATTGTATAATTTAATTAGATGAAAAGTGTGTAGGGTGAAGCATTTTGTATTATATTATAGCACTGTTTATAATACAAATACCATATTTTTAAAATCGAAGAAGGATATATAGACCCACACGAGCATGACACGTTCCAACGTGCACAACTTCTTTTTAATAGTTTTTCAACCGCTTCATGCAAGCATTTTCGGGAGTTTTCAATTATAAGCCTTGCTCCGAGGTCTGCCAGCCAAAAAAAAGTTTTAAATTCCGTGTGCGGCTGACAATGTCATTCATCATAACACATTTAGCCGTGAGCTTATTAGATTCCACTTTTGTGCCCAGGCGCATTTACAAGTTTTCCGAGCTTGTTTTCCAGCTTCTTCGTTTTTCTTTTGCCGTTGGATCTTCTCTTTTTTTATTGAAACCAGAAAACACAAAACAACTTTCCCACCCACACACACACTCACATACGCATGCAGCATCCGTAACAAGTCCGCACACACACATGGGCGGGCGTACATATGTCACGAATAAAAACAATTTATCATTTAGCTTATCAAGACGCGCGGCCTAACGTCCATTATTTTGCGGACGCAACGCAGAGAATTGTTTTTTGATGATAGCCCCCAGTTGTGGGTCTTTGCGAGGGTTACTACCAGGGAGGGGTACTAAGATACTAGGATACTAGGATCTTGGGGGGTTTTTTCAGGGAAAATTTGATGTCCAAGGTAAGGGACACGAAAATAGCAAATGTCTGAGAAATGATTATTGCTCTGCCCGCATGTGATTTACAATCTATCATAGCCATTGGGAATTTCGAATTACAGAGAGTTATGAATGGGTTCCAATCAAGGCAGATGGGCCTAAGAAGTTTACCACGAGTTCAAGTTCAACAGAATAATATATTGTATAATGGGAAAACTAATTGGATTCAGGGTTTCCTTGTGTCTCTTAAAATAGGTCTATATGTCTATACGCTTATCCTTCCTTTGAATATAACTTTCTTTTGAAGGCTAGCCTTTATTAAGGCCAGTATTTAATTTTTAATCGCTCGAATGCTAGGCGTACCCAAGACAGACAATTACGGCCAACAAATAACACGTATAAATATATATGACTCGCAAGGGCCGGGACTCAGAGTTGGGGCTGCACGGCCGACTCACGTGTAACTAAAAACCAACAATTATGCATGCCAAAACCGCAGAAACCGATGCCACGCCCGCAGTCCCCCAGTAGTTGGGACACAGCCCACATCCCAGAGCCCTCGCGACGTCAACACAGCGGCGACAGCGACAGCGGAATCGGAATTTGCATAACTTTGTATGAGATTCTTGCAGAGCAGCCACGTCGAGCCACAATATCATTCATACATGCATGCAGCTCATACTCACATGCACCGGGAAAAAAATCACAAGTTAGACAAGTAATAAATATAATAATTATTCGGTTACATTCAGGAAAGGTTTATTTACCTCAAATAAATGTGTAAACATTGTTTAGCCCC
This sequence comes from Drosophila seguyi, assembly GCA_008042675.1. NCBI lineage: Eukaryota > Metazoa > Arthropoda > Insecta > Diptera > Drosophilidae > Drosophila > Drosophila seguyi. The sequence goes on from VNJU01001991.1 coordinate 2,094, forward strand.
CTTAGAAATATATATTGAAATTCACATTCATATTCATAGATTTTCCTCCGGTGCACCGATACAGCAGAGCACGTATACACTGGCAGACAATGTCAGTGAGCCGTCAACATTTCAACTTGTCATGCGAGCAGGAAAAGCGAGGAAAGCTCGCTGGGAAAGGCGGGCAAATCGGGAAAAGGGCCAGGGCAAAGGTGAGGCTGGGGGCGTGCTGCAAGTCGAAGACATTGCTCCGGGCTGCTACATGGCCTACCTTCAATTTGTCCGTGTGCCCCGCCATCCGATAACCACGAAGGTAGAGCCAACTCGGCCCAACGCGGGGCTGAGCCGCCGCACCGGCTTTTGTTGCATACTTTGCTGCTGCGTTGCCAGCAACGTATTATTTCAGTTACGTTTTGCGGAAATGCAACTGAAAACTTGCAATTTGTTTGACGTTTCGGTATTTTTTCGTATGAATTTATAATGCCCTCGACTTCAACACCTGTCGTTCGCCGTTTGTTCGTTTATTCGTTTGTTTGTTTGTTTGCTTGCTCCTCGGTTGGTTTGCTGTTTGCCTGCCAGTTCTGCTTTCTGTTGATTTATAATGCAGGCGATCCTCCTCCGTTCTGCCCTGGGGCTTATTGATATATCAGGCGGCATCGTGATTAGGCAAAAAGTCGGCAAATACCCGTGCGCGAATATAAACACACATAGTCGCATTCGAAGGCACTGAGGGTGTGCACACATGCGTATTTATGTTATGCCGCCGCAGTAACACACAAAAGGTAGCAACTTTTAATTGAAAAACTTGGGCACTTACAACTTGCAAGGCAGTGGCAGCGGCAGCGGTGGTGGCGCCCCTTCATCTCTATTAGCAGTTGCAGGCGTAGGTGTAGCCGCCGTAGCAGTAACTGTAGCTGGAGCTCTGGGCTCGGGCGTGGCAGAGTGGCAAGTGGCAATACTGGCATTGTCGCCGGCATTACTCAAGTTGTTAGCAATGTTTACAAACACAATAAGCAAATACGCCAACGATAGCGGTAGTGCCAACAAGTGCACTGAGAAGAAAATGTAATGAAAATATAAAAGACTATGGAGGAATAATTGTGTTCAAATTAATATAAAAGTTGGAGTTATTGTTCTTCATTTTATTTATAGAATGTTAATGCTTTTACCAGTTTCTCATGAATTTAAATAGTTGAATTTTGTTAAAATTTTTCCAACTTTTAATAAAAACCTCAAACATGACTTGCCTAATTTGAAAAGCATTTAAGGTGAAACTCACATTAACTAAATGTAATATTTAAGGCTTTCTTTTTCTTAGCTCTTTATTAACGCCTTAAATATTGTTCCTATTACATTTTCACAATTTCAAATTGATATTTTGTTATTTTCCAGTGCCTCTCCTTGTTGTAAGTGAACAGGTTTAGTTGACTTAAAGACGGCATCGTCAACACGGCTCCTGTTTACAGAGAAAGTTTTTCCGCTCTCCATTTTTTTTGGCCCGGCCGACAACTGATAGTTAAACAGCACTGAACAAAGTCTGGCTGCGAAAACGTGCGATAAGTTTTCCATTTTGCTGTTGAGCCAATATTTGCCACCTCAGGAACCCGGCATTTACCACCAGTTCCCTGTTCAGGTGCAATGTAGTGGCCACGCCCCCAAAATCGCACTCATCTTCTGCTAATTAAACTAACCAGGGGCTAGCTGATTGGGAAATCCAAATAAAACAATCAAATCATAATGCTAAAATGCTTAACTTTTAATTAGCAGCCGAGGCGCGTGCAGCCCTCGAAATACGTAATACATAATTAAAATTATGATTTGGCTTTTTGGGAACTAATCTATTTTGGCCGGAATTGTAATTGGCAGACGGAAATTTCATATGCAAATTGTATTAGGTATCAGGGGAGGTCCTGGGTCGGGGCTCCCGGGTGCCCGGCTTCGTGTCCGTAGTCCATGGCAGCGATTATCGGGTGCAGCTGCAATGGCAATCCACTTGCATAAGCGAGCGGCTGCTAACGCCACCGAAAGCCGTCGGTATATCATGCCGGCCATAAGCCTATTAATAGCCCCTGTCTGCGATCGGACAAGCAATTAAAATTGACTGCACTTTTGAGCGGATGGCCTCCAGCCACATGGACGAGCTACGTTCCCCTCTGCAGCGCTTTCCCTTTGTTCCAGCTCTCCCGTTTTTCCTTTTTTTTTGCAGTACGCCCCGGAAAATTGTTCAATTGGGCGTAAATGTGTCGGCATCATCGCCACGTGCACGTGCTCCTGCTACTCTTCCAGCCCGGCAACTGGCAATTATTTAGGACCATGCCCGTCGCGTCTACAAAACATAATTTTTCCCAACGAAACTGTCTTGTTATTCGGGCCAACGTGTGGCAGATTGTTGCTTTTGTCACCTGACACACACAGGACTTTGATTTGTTGTTGTGCCGAAATGACAGCGGATGTGGCGGGACATCAAGTATACGCCAGGTGTGACGCAGTTAAGGTCAAGTTGATCTACAGGTCGGTCGGGCAGCCACGTTCATTAATAAACAAATTAATAAACAAATTAACAAATATTTAGTGAGCAAACTCCCTTAGAGCTTTATTCATTAACGGATTTTTAAATATTTTCTAAGAGCAAAATAGAAGCGTCAAGAAAAGTTTGTAAGGAAAACTTTAGTTGCATTGAAACGGTATGGAAACAGGAAACCGGAAACAGAAAAGCTTAACTGATTCGTGAACCAAAGCTTTCATATCCTTCTAAAAAGTGTAGTAAAATATATATTCTGATTTTATATATACAACATTTATTTAGAGAAAACCTAAATATCCCTTTAGTCCTTAGTTAATGTTAAATTTACAAATTAAGTTTGTAGTATTTTCGACAATCTTTATTAAATTTTGTTAATTTAGAAGTTATTTATTTTAGATTCCAATACATAAATTTATTCCCAAAATAAAACTTTTAAAATTAAACTTATCCCCAAATGTTCTATATATAAAAATGTTTTATATTTTGTAATCTTACCTATAACAACGTTTCCTAGCTACTGGTTCCTTGTGAACCAAAACTCACATCACTATGAACCTATTATCCTTGTTGAACCTGAAGCTCCACCCAAGTTCTGCTCCTCCAAAAAGCTCAAAACTCTTCCTTTTACAACTTCAATTCTTATGTAAAAAACACCACATCCCCTTTGTTGTGTTGAATTTTATTTAATCGTGATTCAATTGTTTTTAATATACATAATATGTAAATAAATAATGCAAATCCAAAGCATTAAAAAGTTAGCTTTCATGGTTAATGGTAAATCAATATAACTTCAGCGAATATTCGTCAGAATCTTCCGGTTACTAAATTCCTTACTTAAATTTGTTTATATATTATATATTTGTGCACTTTGGCCCAACGCGAAAATTGTAAATATTTGCACTTTGTTTTGTTTTTTATATTTGTTTTCCTCTGTTAAGTTTACATTAACGGTAATTGCCTAAAATATGCTTGAATTCTCAATAACTTTTAAGTATATATTAGGGTTAGCATTTATGCCACTGGTAAGTATGTATGTATGTCTTTGTTGTATAGCTAGAATAATCATTTGGTCTTGGTTTCAAGCCGCGCTGAAACGCATATGTTTCGTATTTCCATTATCGATAATACTTTGATAAATGTTAAACTCGCGAAAATTGTTGCTGTTGCTTAGGTTACATTGAAACTCGAATTTGCTAAACGTACACGGAGCTGTTCCCGATTGGATCGCGAAATCGAATCAGGAACAGATCTGATAAATTCGGTTTAACGCTAGAAGTGTGTATCTTATATGTTTTGCTTCATAAGTTTTGCATTATGCAGTATAGTTAACCATAGGTGGTCGGCTTAGGTTGGCTTCGATCGGTGTACAAGTGTTACAGTAGAGTTAGTTGGTATGTTAGTTGGTCAAGAGTTCATTTTGATTCGGTGTGTTTCGGTTTCAGTTTTGGCTGATATGCAATCTTTCGAAAGGTTTGTAGTTGGATTTAAGAACAAAAGGGTTGTTTCTAATACGAATTTCGTTATGTTCAACAATCAACGATAACACTAAAATATATAATGCAATTTAAATTCATTTAAATTCAATTGGTTAAATCTAGAAATTAAATTTGATTAACAAGTACGAATCCAGCAATTCCAAGTACATTTCAACATTATTGTCCTCTGCTTTGGGTGTGTGCGTCAAGTAAATGTGCAATTACAATGATCACAATAACAATTATAATATAAGAGGGGAAATATAATACCGAAATTAAGGGGAAAACCGAGCATCAAGTGCATACGAGGGCATTCAGATTGGACAGAGTTGAGAGGGTGCTTTTGCGGTATCGCTTTACCATTTAATTATGCATATCGTAAAACAAGTACGACGAGATAGCGCCAAATGCACAATTAATTATTTAATAGTTTCAACACACTTGCCGCGCCTTGTCTACGAGAGTATTTACACTAAAATATCGAAATCACCCAAACGCTGCGTTTAAAATTAGTTGCTGGGCTTGGCCAGGCCCTCCTCCATCAAGGATCCGTTCTTCACTACTATCACACGGTCTGTCCTGATCTGCTCCTACATCAGGGCACAGCGGTTCCAGCGCGACGTGGCCCTCACGCCCTCTCCCTCGTTCAGGGCCATCGTCTTAGACCTCATCAGGTTGAGATCCGTCCGGATGCTAGGGCGCCGGGCATTCGGGGTCACCACTCCGCAGGCGTCGCTAAAACGCCGCTTGATGGACAGTGCGTTCTTCTTGGTCCCGCCCACCGCAGATCCATGGGGCGGCAGTGGCGATGGTGCCCCAAAAACGGACACCAGCCGGCGGTGGTGATTGGGTGTCATTTCCAGCGGCAGATTGGACACCGTGAAAAGCGAGTGGAAGAGGTCGTCGATGCGGTAATTCTGGCGCGCCGAGCACTCCACAAAGGTGCAGCAGTTGTCCTGGCCAGCAATATAGCCCATCACCTCGTCCACCTGCACAGTTCTGGAAGATGAATTAAATTTGAGCAAGTTAGTATGAATTATTTATACATAAATTAATTATCATTACTCACTTAAAATCGCGATCACATTTATTGCCTGCCAGAATCATGGGAATCTTCGGAAGACTCTTCTTCTTGAAGCCGGAGCCCGGATTGAGGGCGGCCCACTTGGTCTCCAGTATGTTCTCCCGCAGGCGAACCACCTCCTCGAAGGACTCGCGGGAGTCCATGCTGAAGACGAGGATGAAGAGGTCCCCTGCAATAAGCGCAACCGAAACCCATAAAGGGAGACAATAATCGCCGTTTGATTTAGCAAATGCAAATTTATTGCTTATTTATGGCCCCGCATCTATGACCTACGCACTCGCAATTTTCCAGACACTATATAAAGCGCTCCTGACATCTGAAGCTCATCTCCCCTATGTTAATGTGCTCGGGATTATGCGTGTGTGTGTGGGGGTCTGACTTGTTTAGGGTAATTCGGATTCACCGAAAATCGGGAATGAGAAAATCGATAGCTGCATGCCACTGATACATGAATACCCTACTCATTGCTAGCCATTCATATTTATTTATACATTCGTACCCATTATGAGTCGAACTAAGTTCCAGCGAGGGCGTGACTTAACAATAAATAAAGTATTTTTATTGGTGCCCAAAGAGAAATCACGGAAAAGTACAGGATAAGTAAGGAATTTTCTATATTAAGATGTTGTTAAAGCGAGAAATAGTCAGGGGCTTTTTGTTTCTCTTCATTTCAAATTAAAGATTCTCCCCTTAAATTACTATAATCTTATTCTTGTATTCCACTCGGTCTAATTATATTATCAGAAAATATCAGAAAACTCTTTAAAAAGGTTTTAATAAAATATGGCATACATTTTTGTGTCTTAAACCATACTTATTATCCTGCATAACTGAGTTCTCCTTGAATAAATTATAAAAAGCAAACAAGTAATTTGGAGCACTTTCAAGGTCCTCGAACCTAATTATTAGTTTGAATTTTAACGACACCAGAGCGACCCCAACTCCGTTGTATCCCTTCAAAGGGCGCCGGCAGCTGAGCCTGATTTTTATGATAATTTATAGGACATTAAATGGCACCCAATGAAGGCGGTCGACAACTTAAGTGATGGTACGTGCGTTTCTGGCCTGACCCGAATGCCGCACACACATGCAACTATTTGATGGCCAAGACGTCACTCACTCACCCGTTAGAAATGACAAACGACGCATTGCGGGAAACGGATGATAGCCAGAAGTATCCAAAATATCCAATTGAAAGACCTCATTCCGTATGCGATACAATTTGCGGTGGAACTCCTCGATGGTCGGCGTGTAGGCCTCCTCGAACCTATTGCCCAGGAAACGTGCCACAATCGACGACTTGCCGGCGCGTGATGAGCTGCACGGGAAATGGAAATTAGAAAACGAGATTGGGTTTGAGATTGAGAATCTGATTGAGGCTGGCCAGTGGCCAAGTCTCTGGGAAAGTCACTTGCCTCCAGTGGACTTTGATAAGAGTAGTAAACAGTAATTGACTAATAAGTTTAATATTAAATTCCTACAAAAATATTATGTAATATTATTGTATATTAACAATATACAAATTAATATTAAAAAGATTTTAAAAATTAAGGTATTATATCTTTTACTATGCTCCAGGAATAATAATTTTTTATAACGCTTACAAATGTATGACATTAAATTATAAATGACTTATTTCAGAGTAAATTTATTAATTTTAAATTATTGAAAGTTTTGTGGAACATTTTTGACATCTTTTTAAGGGGTTTAAGAACACGTTTCAATCCCAATCATGAAAATATTCCAATTGAACTACGAAGAAAATATTTCTCTGTGAAAAATGCACTGCTCTTGCTTTTTTATAAAATAAAAATTTATCAGCAGCATAAAAGAGAAACGATACCTGGAACTGTTCTGCAAACATTCATGGCTGGCGATTTCAACCTGCAGCAGTGGCTTTTACCACCATTTATACCCTGCCAGCTTTATCGCCGAGCGACCAACGAGGCGTATACGTACCCAAGCATAACGAGTCGATAGCAGTTTTTGGCCGATGGCAGGCTGTCGTCGCACAGCGACAACCCTGCGCCGGGGCCATAGATGAAATCATCCGCCTGCTCGATGGCGTCCAGATTCGAGTGGTGCTCCAGCATGTGGGCCTGATGTAGCTCGGCGGTGGTCACGAGGCGGCTGCTGGTCACGGCTCCGCTATTGCTGCCGCTGGCCGTATCGTCCAGAAAGGTGACCACATGGGCCTGTGGCGGCGATGGCTCATCGGCGGCGCCAAATGAGGCGGAGTGGGCGGCGTTCGGGTGATTCGGGTAGCCTGATCCAGCACCGGGGACTCCACCTGCACCCCTAAAACCGACTGCTGTGGCGGCGTTTGTCTGTTGATTGCTTTTGCTGCTGCTGCTATTACCGATGCTGCTGTTGTTGCAGTTGTTGCTTCTGCTGTTGTTGTTGTTGCTGGCGCTGTTATTGCGACTTGCTGTTGTTGTAGCCGTTGTTGCCGGGTCACTTAGTGCCACATCCACATAGTTGTTGTTGTTGCTGCGCGCACAAAACCAATTTTTGCAACGATACATTTTGACTGTGTCATTTCCGCCACTTTAACGGTTGTCGTCGTGGCTTAATTTGCGGTGGCCTTGATTTGTTGTTGTTCTTGCTGCACCTGCAGCAACCAGCAACGCCGCAAGTCAGATGCACTCGCAATTTGCATTTTCAATCATTCAAGTTTGTCGCTAACAAGCTGGCATTTGCATATGTAGCAGCAGAGCACCTCCGTAATGGTATAACTTTATCGCCGACGAGATGCATTAGCCGCCAAACTGCAAGAAGATGTAAGAACGTTGAGATGCATCCAGCTCGTAAATATAAAAAAGTTACGCCAGTTACTTTAAGAACGGTAAGAAGTTGCCCGTGTTGCACTGGGAAAACCAAACTAAGACTCAACTTTTATGCAATGGAAGATATTTATTTATGAGATTGTATATTTTTACATAATAATACATAAACTGGATTTGCAATCAGAAAAAATAAAATTATGGGTTCTTAGAGCTCACAGATAGTCCTTCAGTCAAATGATAAGAATGTAACAATCTAGATTTAATGAGCATGAAAATAAGAATTTATCCTTTAAATAAAAAAGAGGTAATCCTACGAAGGTTTNAGTATATAATTTTTTTTATCTGCAAGAAGATGGGTGTCGACTTTGCCAACATTTCGGAGGCCATTAAGCACGGTAATTGCCCCAAGCCCATCCAGACGAATAAACCACACAAAACGTTACGAAAAAAGTGTAAAGGGAGAATAGGAGGAAAATGCAGCCGGAAGGGGAATCCTCGACTGCCACATACCCGTCACAGCCACCCGGAACGAGATTATCTGCAGCTGGGCAAAAGTCTTCTTGTTAGCTAAATGCAAGTATAATCCGATTGTTGCCGAAATTTACTTTTACATTTTTACCACTTTGTAGGCCAAGTGTAGTTGCCTAAAATGTAGCAAGCTTTGTGAACTTTAAGTTAAAATACAGTTTAATCCCAAGAGATGTGAGCGGGATTAAATATAAAAATATAAAAGTTTAAGTCACAAAGCGAACTAAATTGGAAATTTTTTTGGGTAACTAAACATATATGCAGACTCCTCTAAAATTATATGTAAGGTTAGCCTGTCTGGTTCAGAAATAAATATACAAATATTTAGTTATTTACTTAACTTTTTTTTAACTTTTTTTCGAAAAAAATGCATTTAAAATTCCCTCAAATAACCAAAATGCAACTAAAAACTAGTTTTCATAACTGAATCTGGGTAAATACAATTATAATTTGGCAAGACAACGAATCAAACGAGTAATAAAGTTAGCAATTTTAAAATTGAAAACAAAATGTTTCCGATTTTGCACATTTTCCATGGTAATCGTTGCCTCCATGTTGAATAGCCCAAACCCCCGAGTTCATCAGAGTCAATGAAAAGGAAATTCTGAAAAACCAGCTGCACTCCGGACATTAAAAGGGCTATTGCCCAACCCCCCACACCACTGCCATTCAAGCCATAATGGGCATCTTG
>VNJU01002008.1:0-17934 GCA_008042675.1 Drosophila seguyi
TTAAAAGACACACTAACGTAGTGCCATTCATCACAGGGGCACGGTACGGTGACACCGGTGATTACGGGTTTTATTCGAGTTGTCCTCTCTAGATCCGCCATATTTAGTCTAGAGCAGGGGCACCTCGAGCAGGATGTGGTTCTTCACCACGTATGGTCGGTCTTTGGTAGTCGGCATGTGACTGCCCAACTCCCACTGGCTGAGTCAGATCGGCGCGGCGACAGGCACGCACGCTTCTTTGACAAAGCCTTAGCCCCCTAAGGTATAGTCCATAGTTATAGATTACGATACTTGTAATATCTTTTTATACACTACATTCTTGCTTTTTTGATCAGGGGCCAAAATTATTAAGTTCTTAGCTAAACCAACTCTTGAACAGGCTACATAAAGCTGTCCATGAGAAAAGCATTCGTCTCTCAGGTCTAGTCCAGCCATTTTTAAAGTTTGTCCTTGTGCCTTGTTTATTGTCATGGCAAAACAGATATTAATAGGAAATTGAATTCTTTTAAATTGAAATGGTATGTTGTTTGGTATTAGAGGTATTCTTGGTATAAAAACGACTTCCCCTTTACCACAGCCCGAAAATATTATGCCTTCAACTACATTTTTATGCAAAGCTTTAACTTGCAATTTTGTGCCATTGCATAATTTGGGTGGAGATAGGTTTCTTAACAACATTATAGGTGCACTAACCTTTAAAGTTAGGCTATGCTGCGGAAGACCTTGTGGATTCTGCTTATTCAGAAATTCAATAGGATAATGAACAGCAGCTTCCTCTTCAGTGACCTTATCGATAAGCCACAATCTCATAATACAAACCACGTTAAAATTATGTATGTATGTGAACGTTTTCAATGCTTGCTTAGCGAGCAGGCATTTTATGCAATTTAAATTTATGTTTTTTATTTTTTAAAATAGGTTGCAGGTGGAATTAGAATTTAAAAAAACTTCAAGTCTCTAAGACATGTGGTTTGGCCATGGCTGTGATATATCAGTCAGTCAGTCAGTGAGGACAAAGCATTTTATATATATAGATATACATGGTCCAGACCCATCCCATATTATTTGAAACGTCATAGCTGGAGTACAAATTCATATTTTTGGGCGATTACTCAAGACCTTTTCAGTATTGGCCGTCTGTCTGAAAGGGCCCAGACTTTCTTTGAATAAATAAATTTAGCCGGCAACGAGTGGCATCGAACTCAGATTAAGCCCGATTTCGATGTTTGATTTTAGCCCGAATAAGGCATTACAGCTTTCAATTAATGAGATTAATCGTAAATAAGCATTTACGGTAAGTACACTTTAGACTGCATCTGTCGCCCAAAAGTTTAGAACGCTAACATGGAAAATATAATTATTTTTAATCTATTTTAATGCAGTTTTCTATACGTACACAAAAATATAAATTATAATAAGAATAAGAAAATACATTACTGTAATCGTCAAATTTGAATTCGAACTTAAAAGGACGGTAACCTTTTGACATGCAAGACGGTCCTACTATTCTGCTGTCCCAGCAGTGCAATATATTTAAATACAACAACAACATAACTGTTGTACAATAATCAGCCATGCTCCGGTAATCGTATTTTTTTTTCGATTTCGATATGGCCAAAATTGTTCGATTTCGATTTTAGGTGCTCCGGTTTTCGCAAAATTTTTGCTATCGGAATGTTTAAATTACTTACTGCTTGTTTTGTGCTTTCCCTGGATATAGTAGCTCAGACTTTTTTCGTTTTTTGTTGAATAAATATTCGTATAACTTGGTTATTCTTCTATTTGAACACTGATATATAGAGCTAATGTGACACAACAAATTGGAGCTGTGAAATAAAAACTTTTCTTAATTTTCGATAAAATACTTGGTTGAAGTCTTGTAGCTTAAGTATATGAGCACCACTGTGTATATATTATATATCTCAATATATAATGCAGATAATAATAATAATGCATTAAAATACATATAGTGCTTATATAAATTGCATTTAAAATTGCTACTTATTTCCAGTTTATTCCAGGAAGACTCGTTGTGTTATTTGTGTATCAGTCACAAACTACGAGTTTTAGCGCGGAAGCAAACTGCTCTGAAGGCACTGAGCTACCCGGCGTAACCAGGTACCTTATGGTAAAGGCTCGGCATTGTTCACTTGCAGCTTTTTACAAGGGTATTACTTTCCCATGCAGCTTGCAAGCCAAAATATAAATAAAGCTCATTGCTCTCCTTATTCTCATCCTGTAAGTATCTTGCAATGGAGGTGTTATGGCAGCTCATGAAATCCTCCAAATCCAAATCAAATAACAAAAAAAATATATATAAAAAAAATATAAAAAAAAATATCACAATATCGATATTTGGGCAAAAAAATATCACGATATAAATATATAATTTTCAGAAAAATATCGATATATTGATATTTTTATATATTATAAACAACCCTAGAAAAAGGGGGAACCCACGTCTGCCATTCGATTTCAGGAGCTTGTCGTGCAAGGCTGAACTTTAATTAAAAAGAAAACTAACAAAAGAATCATGAGTTTTGCTGGAAATTTAAAAAGAGGGTTAAGCAAATTGGAGATCTCCGATAAGGATCGCTTTGAATATACTCAAGATGCTGTGGCTATTCAAAACTATGTAGTCGAGAAGCTAAAGGCGCATGACCCCACTTTTCGTAAAGCCTTTGACGGATTTAGCTTGGGTGTTGAGTCAACTTCTGATAAGCCTTCGAATTCGGTATTTCATTCATTTGTCTGTCATTAGGAAGCTACTTGGATCGCGTAAAGCTGGTGACTCCGGATGAGTTTGACTTGCATTTAAAGCTCAAGTTTCCATACGCAATCACACCCAAAAAAGATAAAAACGGATTTGTCTTCCTGTATGCGCCGAACGGAGGTGCACCGATCGTGGGCCGCGGCTATATCCATCGGGAGTTTCTCCAGGACTGGTTGCGAGCTGTCTTTAAAGAGGTTTTCAGGTCTACGGTGTGTGTTAGTACCACTCGCGGTCGTCTTTACAGCTTGAAGTACACTTTGCAAGGTTATGGCTGTGCTCACACAATTGAGGCCGCTTGTGGAATTCGTGAAATACCCTTTCACCTGGTACCGGCTTTCGAATTCACATCATCGCTGTTTCCGTTCGAGATTCCTACAGGTTTACTCAATGGGGCGCGTCAATACCCTTGGTTTGCCATTCCGCAAAAGAAATCGGGCAGCAGTGATGATCGCACCTTTAGGGTATGTGCCCCGCATTGGGAGCGCGAGATGGTGAAGTATTCTCACAACTTCAAGAACGTTCTCCGTCTCATGAAGGGACCAAAGGATAAGAGTGAGAGCTCTTTGCCGCACCTATCTAGTTACATGCTGAAGACCGTTATGCTCCATAAACACTCCTCTATCGACTGGTGGCAAGATGAGCGAACGCTTTTATTGAAGATGTGGAGAAGCCTGGTTGCTCATCTTCGTTCCGGGTAGCTGGACTTTATCCCTGCCAAGGAACACAACATATTCGATCGCATGAGTTTTAACGAGCGCAAAACCTGAGACTATTCTTAAGCAACTAGAAGATCCGTATACTCAGCAATATGCACATGCATTGTCCAACCTGTTCCCAAAATAATTAATCATGTATGACTTAATTTCAGCAAGAAGAAATAAACAGGATTTCTATTCGGTAAACAACTACGAATAATATTCTTTAAAATGTCTTAAAAAAATATTTAACTATATTTATATTGTGGCTATTTAGACACAAGATTACAATGGGATGGCTATTGGATTGCTTTCTGATACACCAGATTTGGCGGTGCCGATCATTGGAATAAGGTCCTTGGGAAAGAGTAAATATATAATGAACAAGCCTGCATACCCTTGCAGTAAGTAGAAAAAGAAGAAAAATGTTTTGACTTTTTCGCTTTCTCGGTTACTGGCATAAAATAAAAGTTGCCAGCAAAAAATAGCCAAACAGATATACAGTGGTGCTCATATACTTAAGCCACAAGACTTCAACCAATTATTTAATCGAAAATTAAGAAAAGTTTTTATTTCACAGCTCCAATTCTTTGTGTCACATTAGCTCTATATATCAGTGCTCAAATAGTAGAATAGCCAAGTTATACGAATATTTATTCAACGTAAAACATTAAAAATCTGAGACCATCTCCAAAATGTCCTGCTCACATACTTAAACCACCTTAAGCTAAAATCGGGTAACTTGGGTTTTTTCCGGGAAAGTTGTGCTATTTATTTTCTAAACTAAATAAGTTTTCCAAAACAATTTGACCACTATGGCTAAAAATAAAAATTCAAATTCGTCCGAAAGAGAGCTAATATGGGAATATTACGAAAATAACACAAGGATTAAAAAAATTGTATGATTTTACATTTTTCGCGTGGCAAAGTCAGAAATGCCATTGCATTTTGTAAAAAAAATGGAACCTGGGAAAATATTCCAAGAGAAAAGACCAGGAAAACCACTTTAAACGACGATAGACGGATTGCCAAAATCAGTAAAGCCGATCCGTTTTTGACTTCGAAGCAAATCAGAGGTCAAATGGTGGCGTATTATGGCTTGAATGTGTCAGCTCAGACCATAAGAAGACGACAAAATGACTTCGGGTTACATAAACGCATGGCCCATAAAAAACCATTGCTGTCTATTAAAAATTTTTAAAAATGCTTTAAATTCGCCACAGAGCATATTTAAAAAGGTCCCAATTTTTTAAATATGATTGTATGGAGCGACCAATCCAAGTTTAGTGTCTTTGGAAGTGATGGTCAGATTTGGTCAGATTTTAAAAAATCCGGAATTCTGGAATAGTACCAAATGGCCATGTGTCAAATTTTATAAAAATATGTTAAAAATTGGCTTAGTTATAATTTTTTTCATTAAAATTTACCGATCGTTCCTATGGCAGCTATATGATATAGTCGTCCGATCCGACCCTTTCCGACTTACATAGTAGTGAGAGCATATAAAAAACAAACAAAAAACAAACAAACAAAGCAAAGTTTCATTCAGATAGCTTTAAATCTGAGGGTCTAGTTTGCGTAGAAACGGACGGACGGACGGACAGACGTACAGACGAACATGGATAGATCAACTCGGCTGTTGGTGCTGGCTCCTTTACAGCGTTGCAAACTTCTGACAAAAATTATAATACCCTGCCAGGGTATAAAAACGACAATTATTCGTTGTCATAAACATAGCCCGCCGCACTTAAATGTGATCCGCAACTATAATCATTCGTTTCCGTTGCATTACATAAAAACACCATTGCAAAATGTTTTACTGTCTGAGCGCACAAGACCGAAATTACTCCTTGACAGCGTCGCAAACCTATGACTAAATTTATAATACCCTGCCAAAATATGGATTAATTCATTTGTATTTAAATGCATTAAGCTCTGTGCACAGCAAAGTTTCCCCCCACCTATTTTATCAAAGCTATCATAGCATAAGCACGGTATCCAGACAGACGAAAACTGTTCCAAAGCAGTGAGAGAGAGCGAGGGGCAAATAGTTTGGAACAGCTTGTCCCCGAGGTCTGTCTTGAAGGGTGGTATCCAGTTCAGATTCGAAAGTACTAGAAAGGTGCAAGGCGCACTTTTAGTATTTAATAAAACAGACTGTCCCCGATGTTTGCCTCTCGCTCTGCTCGCTCTGCCCTTCACATATTTCAAAGTATGGATCCCGCCACGAACAATAATGCGTAGGAAAGTCGAATCCAGGAGTTAAAAGGGCAAATACAGTCTGAAATAATTTTATGGAGGCAAATACTAAATAAGATTGCAGAGGACAATCGAAGGCAAAATTGTCTACATGTGCATATTGTTATGCAATTTATACAGCTTATCGCAGCTTCTCATTCATTAGAATAGTCACTGGTGCCATCATGTTTCCTATTATTATTTTAAAACGAATCATAAAATTTAAACGTCTATTGTTAAAAATATTGCCGGTTGTCAACATAGTGTGACCGCATCAATTGCCCTAAAAAATGCCGAACAGAAAGCGGAAAGAGCGGTCACACATAAAAAGAATATATATTTTTCTGCTGCCGGATACCGTACAGTTAATGAAGGTGTTTTTATGAATTTTGGTCGTTATCCCACACTGGTGATTGGTGATTCAGATCCAAAGAATAAGCAACATTATTTTTCCTCTGTTTATGGGCCTTGTGCATACGAAACTCGTGGAATTCGCGTAAAAAGACTAACGGGAAGATGACCTCGTACGTGCGCGCCATGTACGACTTCAGCGGCGAGCCGGGCTCCTCGGAGCTGTCGATCGCTGCTGGCGATGTGCTCTCGGTTACGCGCAGCGATGTGGGCGAGGGCTGGTGGGAGGGCAAGAACGCCCGTGGCCAGATAGGGCTCTTCCCCGCCGCCTACGTGGAGGTGATGTCGGCGGCGGAGGCCCAGAAGCTAAACGCCAGCGGGGCCGCTGCGGTTCCCCAAGTGCCGGATCCGTTTGCCTCGCCGCCACTGCCTCGCTACGATCAGACGGCGGACGATGATGGTAGCAACTGGGACGATGAGGACGACTGGAGCGATGACAACGAAACATACTCGGAAATCGGTCCAGGACAGAAGTACGCGGGTCAAGCGGCTCGAGCCAGTGGCATGTCCCATTCCACCAGTGACTATGACAACAAGCATCTACCTATCGCGCCCAACAATGACGACGCCCAGTCACTGGCCTCCGCCGCCGGAGCCGGAGCCTCGGGCACCGTCAAGAAGGGCATGTTCGCAAAGAGCTCTGACTCGTACATCCTCGGGCTGTCCAGTACCAAGGAGAAAATACCCGAATGTGAGCTCGCCTACATTACTCAGGTGGAGGATCTACCTATCTACCAGTGGACGCAGAACCACTCGCCCTATTCCGTGGTGGTTGCCAGTCCCAAGAAGGAGTCCAAGTTCAAGGGGATGAAGACGTTCATCGCCTACCAGCTGACGCCTAGCTTCAACAACATATCCGTAAGTTTGCTATCTTGCCCTGCCGTGATTAACAGCGCAATGCGATAAAGCTCCCCCGCCTCAGCCTGATGAGTGTGTAACAGAATCTCGGTGTGTGTCGTCAGTCAGTCAGTCGGTGTTTCTTTTCCTCTGCCCTGGGGTGACTTTGGGTTGGGTAACTTGCTCGCCGGCCCATCCTTTGTTTTCCCACTTAATTGCAGACCGAGACCCCAAAGGGTGACCTTTCCTTTACTCGAAGAGCAATTAGCACAGCTGCAGTCGCAGTTTACATAACTTGGAGTTGCATAGAGAAAGAGAAGAGGTTAGGAAGTCCAGAATGCGAGATTATAGAAAAGGTTTAAATAGAATTGAAGGGTATTTTGTAATCGGTGTCATATACATTTAGTCGCCTTTGTTGGGGCTATTCTCTGGCCACCAATGTGCGATGATTGCTTCTGTTTCTACCACCGCCGCTAGGTATGATGATTCAGCAACCAACCCCTGCAGCCGCCGCGTCCCACATTTCGTGTCATATTTCAAAATTAATTGGTCATATCTAATCTCGGTTTTCGCTTTCGTTTTTAGGTGTCGCGTCGCTACAAGCACTTCGACTGGTTGCACGAGCGACTAGTGGACAAGTTCTGTTTAATTCCTGTGCCGCCACTACCGGACAAACAGATTTCTGGGCGCTATGAGGAGCAGTTTGTGGAGCATCGACGAGTCCAGCTGCAGGAGTTTGTGGACTGGGTGTGCCGTCATCCTGTTATCTCCAAGTGCGAGGTTTGGTATCATTTCCTAACCTGCCGCGATGAGAAGATCTGGAAATCGGGCAAGCGCAAGGCTGAGCGTGATCCCTACATGGGCGTCAACTACTGCTTGGCCATCTCACCGCCGGACAAGAATCTGCTGCACTCCAAGGTGGATGCGCAGCTGGAGAGCGGTGTGCAGTTCATTCACAGCATGGACGTGGCCGTTCGCAATCTGAACAACATTTCCAACGACATGGCCAAGCGCTCGATGACGCAGAGTAAAAAGGAATTCCAGCGCATCGGCGACGGTCTCTCCGATCTGGCCAAGGCCCTGGCCATTGACGAGAGGCGGGCACCCACCAGGAACGCTGTTCCGCTGTCGGAGAGCGTCGGCCGCATCGGTGGCATTTTCATAGGTATTGGCCAGGCCTTTGGCGATCAGCCAAAGTTCGATTGGATTCCACTCTCCGATCGATTGCATATCTACAGGTAAGATCGAAATGTCTTCATTTACAAGGGAATCCTTAATCCAATGCTTTACTTTCTTTATATAAAACAGGGGCGTTCTCAGCTGCTTCCCGGACATCTTCTCCACCCACAAGGGCGCCATTCAGAAGCGCAAGGACTGCGAGCGATCCACCGCCGAGGGCAAGATGAACAACGCTCAGATGCAGGACGTTAACCGGCGCACCGACATCGTCTCCTACACGGTGCTGGCGGAGCTGAGTCACTTCAAGAGCGAGCGGGATACACATCTGAAGCATACGCTGAAGAACTTTATTGCCGAACAGATCAAGTTCTATCAGGGCGTGGTGGCGCGTCTGCAAGAGGCTAGCCGTCAGATCGAGTAGATCTCATCACTGGATCGGAACGGGAGCCAGCCGAGAGCACAAAGCATCAAAGGAACTACACACACACCCACACAACCACTTCCACAGATACAAACATTCGCACGCGTGCATTTCAAATGCTTTAGATGGGAACTCCTACTTTAAGCGTGGATATAACTAAATGCTAAGCAAAATGTGTAAACATAACTGTTAAGAAACAAAAGTTGCGTATTTATACAGAAATTAACTTTTATATATGCCTATTATACATATACACTGGAAATTGAAAAGCCAATATATGATTATATATTTATAAAATGAAAGCTGAGTTTTACCTACTAAAAAAATTGCCGATTGGTCTTTGCCACTTACGTTTGCAATATTTTTTTATAATATCGATGTTTTACATTTAAATGCTATAATTTTCGGTATATAAAATTCGATCTATGAAAGTTTACGACGTTTTCGATATAATATTTAGCGCTTTACTTTCTTCGATGATCAGCTCCTCTGACATAGAAATAAGCCCTGACAGATGGGAGAGGAAGAACCCGATGCCCATCCAACCCTAAATCACCCAATTCAATCCCGTTCTGAAGAAAAAGTCTTGAGCTTTTTGCTATTCTGTTGCCTTTATCAGCGAAATTTTCTAAAAGGGTTGCTCTTTATTTTTTCCATTTTCATGTTCATATTTTTTGCTTCTTTTTGCCATTTTCGCGTTAATAAGTTTTGTGATTCTTGTGTTTTGGTTTCCTTTTTTTTGTTTTTGTTTGTATCTAGAGAACATAAATGTTAGATTGCACATGTTAAGGGGTTATCCTTGCATCGTGTTCATAAATAATATAATCAGCGTAATATAACTACATAGTAAAAACAAAAAAGAAAAACATTTCGGAATGAATACAAAATTGGTTGTTGTTTGCCTTTTAGCGCGGTTTTCGTTTTTCGTTTTTTGGTAAGGGTCCAAGGATCGAGGATTGTCCTGGCGAGATGATTGGGGATAAGGGATAAGGGATAAGGTATAAGGGAGTTAGACGGAGTTGGGGTTAGGGGATCACTAAGTGGTAATACATCTAGATAAAAACGCTATATACAGACACGCACGAGTTAATAATAATAATAATATAACGCAGCTTGAGATAATAATAATAGATTTTGGTTAACAATAATACAATAATTAGGTTTTTTCCTTTCTTTTTTTGCCATTCGCTCTTCTACAATATTTTTGTTAAGTGTTTTTTTTTACGTTTTCTTTTTTGTTTTGCTCCTTTTTTTTTGTTTTGTTTTTTGTTAACAAACTACCAATAACAAATTTTTACTAATTCAATTTAAGATTTTCTTTCTTTCATTCGGTATTCTCGCTTTTGTTTTGTTTATAAATTATTGTTGTTGCTCTTGGGGTTACCTTGTTGCTGTTGCTGTTCCTGTGTATATATTAAATTAAAGGAAAATTCATGGTTTATCCTTTACCAATTCCTGGCGGTAAAAACGGCCTATATACGACGCCTCTAAATATATATAGTTATTAATATTACACATAAGTGTTATATATATATGCCTATATGTGTGTGTTATGTTTAATATGCAAGTGTTGCTGATGGGGACACGATGATCTCTGCGATCCTCCCTTGCCTAGCCATAGTCGCCGCCGAAGCGTCCGTGCTTGTTGCTATTGCTCCCGTTGCTGTTCTGCACCGCAGCTGCGGCTGCGGCCGCCTGGGCGGCCTTTTCTGCCAGCAGGGCCGCCTTCTGTTGCATGTAGGGATTGAAGTGTTGCATGTACATGGAGGCAGCTGCTGCTGCCGCATAATTGTTGGCATAGTTGTTGTTGCTCCTTTGGTTGGTGTTGCTGCCGCTCCACTGCTGCTGTTGCTGGACTTGCTTTTGCTGTTGATGCTGCTGCTGTTGTTGGAGTTGCTGCTGCTGCTGTTGATGGTGATGTTGCTGCTGCTGCTGTTGTTGCTGGTGCTGCTGATGGTGCTGCTGCCAGTAGCCCTGCTCCGCCGACATGTAGTTGTTGGTGGCATCGCCCTCCTTCTGGTACAAATACGAATTGAGAAGCGACTCGCGGGCGGCGGCGGCAGCCGCCATCTGATTGCTCTGGAACATATTCTCCATGGCCGCCGCCGTGGGATAACAAAATTTGTTGCTACTATTGTTGCTGTGATTTTGATTGTTGGCTGCTGGAAGTTGTGATTGCTGTTGCTGGTGCTGTTGCTGCTTGGCCATGCCATGGTAGTTGGTATACTCATGTTGATGCTGCTGCTGCTGTTGCTGCTCCTCGTAACTGGCCGTTGTTCTTGATCCCGCTGAAGGTGATGGTGGCTCCTTATGAGCCCGGCTTGACTGTCATTCGCCAGTTGCCGTCACTGTGGTCCACTGCCAGGGGCTGTTGTATCCCTGCTTGGGATTGCTGGAGAGAAATAAAGTGGCGTTACGAACAGGTAATGCAACCAAGGGAATGGGAGAAGGGCTTTTCCCACTAATATAACTACTCACCTTCCAAAAAGAGGATGCCACAGCGCCGAGTTGGCATCCATTCCAGCTGCACCGGCGGCCGCCGCTTCGGCGAGATGCTGCTGTTGCTGCTGCTGCTGGTGATCCTGGGCGAGCATATTGCCCCGCTTCCGCTGCTGCTGGGAGCCGACGGACGAGTGCTGCTGCAACTGCTTTGCCTGCTCCAGGGGATTGTAGGTAACGCAAGCTTTGCTGGACCGGAGCGTGCGGCCGCCGGTTGCCGCGTCCTTACCCTGATCCGGGACCGTTTTGTGCATGGAGGAACGCCCTCGCATACCGTCAAAGGGCACGTTGAGCAGGGGCACCACATTCGCTTCCGGCTCCAGCAGATTCGAGAGGGATTTAATGGTCAGTCTAGGTTTGTGCTCCGTCGGAGCTGTCGCTGGAGGGGCAGCGGGTGCTGGAGCAGGCACGGCGGCGGGAGCAGCAGCGGCAGGAGCAGCTACACTCGGAGCACCTGATGCCAGCTTTGATTTGGGGAAATTGCATATGGTTTCTGCTTCCGGCTCCCTCCTGGGACGCTTGTGGTCTTGATGATGATGCGAGGATGCTGCCGAAGATGAGGATGCCTCCTTGGAAGCCTCCCAATTGAGGAACTGCGGCAGCTGCGGCTGCAGCAACTTCTGCATGATGGCCAGCTCCACGGGATTGGTGAATCCGTTGAAGGCATTTGTGGCACCGCTGGCCGCACTTGGAGGAGGTGGAGCATGAGCTGTCGCCGCCTGAGGAGGAGGAGGAGGCGGCGCAGGAGTGGGAACCTTAGGCTGCTGCTCCTCCGCTGGCTTCTGCTTCATACACTGCTTGTACAGCTCGTCCAGATGCTGCAGGCCGAACTGGCTGTTGTACAGCGGCAGCAGATTGCTCATGAACTTCCGCTGTAGCCCCAGCGGATCCTTGATGGTCTTAAAGAACTCTTGCGACAGCTGTCCAAAGTAAGGCAGCCACAGCATCTGTTGGAGAAGGGCCAGCGTGGTGGCATTCAGATCCGTGGTAAGACTGGAATCCGCCGCTGGCGAGGGCGGAGTGGGGACCACGGGCGCCACTGGTGCGGGCTTGGGTTGAGCAGGCACGGGCTTGGGCGGCGATTGCTTCGGACTGGGACTTCTCGCCTTGCTACAGGGCACCACCATCACTGGATCCGGCTCCTTCGTCGCCTTGGCCGCCTGCTCCGCCTCCGTTTTGAGTATGGCCTCCAGCTGCTCCATGGTCACCACGAGAATATTGGGATTCTGGATAATCTCCGGATAGGCGAAGGCCTCTGGAAGACGCAGCTCGGGTCTGGTGGTCAGCAGCAGGGGAATCTCACGGGCCGGAGAGGCCAGAACGGCACCGAGGCGATCCTTTGGCACGAGTATCGGGTCAGGGACCTTCCACTGCGGATTGCTAATCAGCATTTTCAGTTGGGTGAGGGCATCCGGATCCTTGTCCATCTTAATGCTGCCTTTAGGACGCTTCTTGAGCGGCTGACTGGACTCCTCTTCCTCCTCCTCGTCGTCGATCACTACCGTTTCTAGTTTGCCCTCGCGTCCCGCCTTGCCGAGATCCATGGGCTCCGCCTGCTGCGGATTGATATTGCTATTGTTCAGCTTAAGGAACTGCTCCAGAATGAGATTTTTAATGGTTTCCGAGGTGGTCTCCACCTCGGCCGGGATGGAGTTGGCCGGCAGCTGCAGGTCCCGCTCCGGGGACTTGAGTATATCCGAGCTAGAGGTCACTGCACACTGGCTGCGCGACTCGGAGGGCGGACACACCTCCTCGCGCTTCTTGTAGCTCAGGTCCTTGGGCGTCTCGTCCACTACACTGGTTTTGTCCTTTTCTTTTTCCGGCGTGGGAGTCGTGGGCGTCGGTGTTTGTGTCAGCTCAACGGTCGCCGGAGTGGGTGGCTGTGGTTCCGGATCCGTGGCCACCGCCTCCTGCTGCTTCTCAAAGGCCTCGATGCCCAGAAAGAGCTCTCCGTTCAGGCCCTCGATCTCGCCTGCCTCGTTGAAGGACAGGCACTTGGGCGCGTCATCGTCATTGTCCATGCTGAGGATGCTGGGCAGATCCTTGCCGAGATCAGGCACGCAGAAGGAGCTCAGATCGTCGCCCGTGGAAGATGTGGAGTTCTGCGGGTTATTGCCGCCGTCTCTGCTGGCTGTGCTGGTCTCTTGGACAAGATTATCCTCGCAACTGCGCTTCACTAGGGAGTCGAGCAGATCCGCCCCACTGCTCCCGTGATCACTGCTACAGTTCTGCAGCAGATCGTCGGCGTCGTCTAGCAGATCCTTTAGATTCTTGGTATTCGCATCGAGACTCTCCGTGGGATCATGGACAGCTGTGGCCAGCGGCTTGTCCTCCTCCTCCTCGTGATCAACCGGAATGGCGTCGTCGTCAGGGACCTGGATCAGGGCAATATCACCCTTGGGCAGGAACAGACCGGTCTTGGGGCATAGCTGCAGTTCCAGCGGCGAGGGCGTGGAGCTCTGATATGTGGGCGTGTTGGTCTTGGTGGCCTTGGTCGAGGCATTCGTCTCCTCGCTGTCCAGCAGTCCATCGAAGCAGGGAGTCCTTGAGGGACAGGGCTGCTGGCCGGATGGCAGCACCACCACATTCTCGATCAGGTGGCCATTCGGCTGATCCGCATGGTCCGCATCCAGCTGCAGCTCCTCCGCATCCGCCTCCTCCTCTTCCGGCTCCTCCTCTTCGATCTCGTCAGGCAGCTGGGTGACACTGTCCTCCCAGTCCTGCAGCAGATTCTGGGCAATGACAGGCAATTGTGGCTGCTGCTCCGGTTCCGGCGCCTGCTCCGCCTCGTTTTCGTGCTCGTGGTGCTGAACCTCCTCCTCTTGCTCGTCGTCCTCGTGGCGCTGGTGCTGGCTCTGCTCGCGTTTGACCTTCATCAAGGGTGCGGCGGAGCCGTGGAAGAATTTAACTATTCGCGTGGAGGAAGCATCGGTGCGCGGCATGGAGCGCCAGCCGTTCGTGGTCTTGGTCAGGCGAATGCGGTTCCGCTTATCGTAGTCCTCGCAGCGCACCTCCACGATGCGGGTGTCGTCCTGCTTGACCCAAAGAAAGATGGGATTGACGCTGGGCGTTGTTACTGCAGGCGCGTTGCTACTTGGAGTGGGCTTGGGACTGGGATTACAGGGAGTTTGACTGGGTGTGGGTATAGGCGTGGTGGGTGGTCGCGTGGCAGTGGCTGCTGGCTTCACCTGCTTCCCCTCCGATTCCTCTTCCACTGCCAGCGGAGCCTTGGGCCTGGGACTCACTCTCCGGGGCGCCACCACATTGGATGCAGTGTCCGTCGTCGTGGCTGTTTTGGTTTCGAGTTTAACGGCAGCCGTTCGCGGCACACGCGGCACCGTGGGATTTATTGGAGAGGGATTGAGTGCAGTAATGAGAGCGGAAGTGGCAGTTGGAGCTGTAGGAAGAGAAGCTGCTGTTGCTGGCTCAGGAAGCGGCAGCTCTGGGCCCACGCTGCACTTTGGTTCCGTCTTGATTTCACGCAGCACACTCTTGCTGATCCGCGGCGCATTGGCCACCTTGAGATGTCCGAACTTCTGCTTGGCCCGCGTGTTCTTGCCGCGTGCTCCCTTGCCGCGCCGCCGGGTCGACTGCTCCTCGAATACCAGGAAGATGTCCCGAGCCACTCTTCGCCGCTCCGATTTACGGTGGCACACTGGGGGAGCCGCCTCCAGTTCCTGCTTGACGATGCCCTCGCCGCCGCCGCCTGCTGCTGCAGCACCGCTGCCACTGCTTTTGTTATTGTTTGCTTCTCCCTCCTCATCCTGATTACCGTTGCCGTTAGCTACGCATCCTCCACTTGTCCTGCAAGTGGCATTCCGGGGCATTTTACGGCCGTTACGGTCGACTCCGTTAGTCCGTCGTCACTGGCACAGAGCTGGTGGTCATTTTCCCCTCCCCGCACCACTCCTATTGCATCGTTCGTTCGCTTTTCTCTCCTATTTTCTTTTCGCCTCGCGTTCGCCTTTCCTTTCCCCGTTTATCCGTATTTTTCGCTCTGGCCCCCCTCTTTTGCTACTTCTGATTGGGAGCAGCGTTCTGATTGGCAGCGCTGCTGGTACCTAGGCGGCCGCTTGCCTTTGCTTGGGCTCAATCGGTTCGCATTGCCGCCGTGCAATCGCAGCTCCAGCTTTTCTTATTCGGTTAACTTCACTTGGGCCGTATGGTCGCTGTTTTTGCTTCGCTGCCCTGCTATGCGCTGTGTGTTTTACGTTGACAAATCAATGAATTTTGTATATATGCACAGCTGGGGCTGCCAACTAGCTTGAGGGCCCCCAACGATAAAAATTAAAGGTCTGGCAGCACCAAGCGTTCGAGTCTCAAGAGTCAGGCAGCTTTGCACCCCCAGAACGAAAAGTCTGGCAGCGCCACGCATGTGAGTTTAAAATATTATAATATAAATATGATATAAATCTATCTTGCGTTTTTTGATCCAGTATCTCCTAGTATATTTTCCCAGATCTTAGCATTTTTTCAATAAAATTGTATGACTTCCTGTTTCTCAAGTTCTAAAGTGCATGGGCAAAGTCAATTGCTCTTTCTGGGGCTGTGAGTTAGCAGTAAATGATAAGTCTTTTGGCTGACTAAAAACTGTTAATAGAATTGGACTTCAAGTGTACAAAGGCAGTAGCCATCAGTGAAAATATTCTGTGGGTTTTTGGAATTACACACAAATGAAATTAAATTAAATACAATCAAAAAAGATTTTAGTTTTAATAATCATCAAATATAGAGAAAAATGCAAAACTGTAAATGTAAAACTTTAACTGTAAAACTAAATATATTATGCATAGGAAAATATTAAAAGCTAGTATTTATGGCAAGTATAAATGATTAATATAATTTCCTTCGTTTTTTTATTCAATTTGATAAAATTGGATTGAAAATAATCAAGTTCTAAGCTGCAAGGGTGGTATACAAACTTCGGCGTGCCGTATAATTTTAATTTTATTACACATAACCCTGAAAAAGTTAACCCTAATTTCTTAAAGATTTCGAGTTGAAGAAATAAATAATTTAAATAAAATTGTATCAGAGTTGTTACCTATCCTGTACAGCTATGCTGTCAAATATCAATAATTTTTGAACCCATTGACAGAATTCTTTTTATTAGGAAACTTTTTATTTATTGTATGTGAGTATGGATAAAGCCTAGTTTAATTAGATTGTGCCCAAGGATCGGAATATTGTTTTTGTTTACAGCATTCCATTCTCATTAGTATTAACCCTTTTAAACCCTTATATACCCCGCTAAGGAGGCAGATTGGTCTGTTGTTTGTTATAAAGAAGAGTCAAGATTGTTATTAGGAGCATGAATGACTTTCATTCTCCTCCAGCTATCTGAAATGTCACGTTCAGTTCCCCTGCTAACTAACCAGAATATCTACCATAACTGTTCTAAAAAAAAAGAAGAAAATAATTCTATAAAAGATAGTGTCCAGGCCACTAGCAGAGTCAGGATTACGTGATTTAGGAATGTCTGTGAAGTTGCAGTTTTTATAAGATCGTATCAGAAAGGTCTTCACAGATAAAAAAGTTTCCCGAAAAAATCAAGCTTAATTGGTCTTGATTTTTTTTGATGTGGTGTCTTACAATTTTTAAGTACGATTTAAAGTTAAATGGTCAAATCAATCCCGTTCCGGGATTAAAATGGCAAAATAAGCCTAAAATATCTTGAATTAATGACGTTTAGGGATTAAAATTTCAAAATATGCCTAAAATTCTTGTATTCATCCAGTTTCGGGATTAAATTGACAAAGTACATTCTTGAATTAAGCCTAAAAGTCTTAAAATTTCGGTGAGAGCCGCATTTGCTGTGAGAGAGAAAGCGATATTTTTCATGGGCTCTCTCGGCGGAAGTAAAGTTGTTCTTGTTTTCTTTGATTGCTCCCTCACGATACTCTTGCTCTCTCTCGTGTGTATTTGGCAAGAGCATTTTCGGCAATTGTGCGCCAACTTTTCGAGTGTTAAGAAGTGGAAGTGTAGTGACAAAAAAAATGAATGAAAATAATACCGATGCGCCAAATCATTTACTTAATCTTTTAAAACAATTTAACATGGAAAATGTCTATGAATATCAATTTGGTAAGTATTGCAAAAATATATTCATACACATACATTGTATGTGTTTATACTTCTTCAAGTTCGCCCCCTGCAGTACCAAAATTCCACTTCCACGGGTTTTCCACGCGGCATGGTCGAAAAACGAAAATAAATTACATAGGCTTCGCTTAGCGAAGTTCGAAACGAAGTAGGCGCAACAAAATTCGACATGCCTTCGGCTACTGCCGATCTCTCGCGAAGTTCGGACTGCATATTTGTTTTTGTTTTCGAACTGATTCGGTGCAGTTGTTTTCGGCAGTCCCGAAAATTAGACAGAGATGGAGGTAGTAGAAAGCAAAGAAGAAAATCAGTGTCGAATACAAACTATGTTGCGTCGACGTTAGATTACCCTATTTAAAATAAGATGTAATATTTATAAATATTTTATTAAATATTTGATTAACTCTTATTTATTTTGTCGAATGGTATATTGGCAAGTACTAAAAATTTGCTTTGGCAAAGCCAAAATGTTTATATATGATATTCTTATTATTTAGTTAAAATGAAAAGGCATTGCTTTGTTCGTGCATACCCTGGCACACGCCAGAATTTTCGGTCTTCGGTTTTCTTTTGCTTCTCCTAATTCTCTTTGCATTTAGAGTTGGCTGTTGGCGCATTCAGAAGTGTTTTGCGTATTAAAGTTGCGTAAAAACGAAATATTTTAATGAGGTAAGTACATTTATTTCTGTTTAATTTATGAACTCATTTGCAGAATTGATCTTGAACCTGGACCCGCCTTTAACATCGACGGTGAAAATTAAAATCTCTTTACATATGTA
>VNJU01002008.1:18038-75794 GCA_008042675.1 Drosophila seguyi
TTATAGATTGCATAAGTGAAAAGGCTACAAGCCGGCAGAGAAGACACGTCACACGCATTTGGGAATATTGAAAGAAGTGTTTATGCTAATCAAAAATATGGTAATCATTAAAAATATTGTTTTATAAATAAATCCAAACAAAGAAATAAATTACTCCGAGGTTTTACTAAAAAGGGTAATTTCCGGGTAGTTTCTATAGGTTTTCATCACGGTTTCCCCGGGGATTTTCCCCAATTTCCACGGGTTTTCCACGTCGATTCCCCGGGAGCTTCCAAGGGTTTTCCACGGCAATTCCCCGTGATTTTCCACGTGTTTTCCCCGGGGTTTCCACGGCAATTCCCCGGGATTCTCCACGGGATTTCCACGGGGATTCCACGTGAAATCGAGTTCGAAAATCACAGATTCTTTCGAAATTCCCTGCGAACCACCCCAGGGATTCCACGCATTTTCTGCGATGAATCCCCGGTTAATTTCGAATTCCACGCCACACGCGACTCATGTATGGAAAATCCTTACAAGATTTGTATGGAAACTTCCCCTGGATTCCACGGGAGTGTCGTGGAACGGTACTGCAGGGTTGGTCAAAAATCTACTAACAAACCGATGGTGGAAAACCAATATTTCAAAATGTGTCAAAGCTAGCAATGTTCCTTTTGACTTTACCATTTTCAAATACATCTGTTGAACGAACATTTTCATTTTTCAACATAATTACAGATAAGTTACGAATAGCAACCAAGCCTGCAGATGCTGTTTTACGTGTAAGAATTACGATATCAAACGGTTGTAATAACTTAGAACCATTAGAAAAAATGTATAAACATTTGTCTTACAAAAATATGTTTTACTCATAAACTCACAAAAATGTTTACCTAAAATTGCCGTTAAAAATCCGATGATTTAGAAATTTCCCATAAAATGAATTCAAAGACGAGTCGCCCTAGATTTAAGAAAAAACAAAGAAAGGAACTTTCTGAATTCTAGGACTTTTTTCTCGAGTTTAGAAAAAAAAATTTTGTACTTTGGTCGATTTGGCCAAAGTTCAAGGTCGAGTTTCTTTATTTGAGAAACAAGAAAGGAAGCTAACTTCGGCGTGCCGAAGTTTAAATTGCAGTAATTAGAAGAAGAAGAAGAAAAATGTTCTGACTTTTTCGCTTTCTCGGGTACTGTCATTAAATAAATGTTGCTGGCGAAAAATGTTGCAAGCAACAAAGGCAAACAGATATATATATTCCTATGGCAGCTATATGATATAGTGGTCCGATTGATAAAATTAAAACCGAAATTCTGGAATAATACAAAATGGCCATGCCTCAAATTTTATGAAAATATGCGGAAAATTGGCTTAGTTAGATTTTTTTCTCAAAATTTTCCGATCGGTCCTATAGCAGCTATATGATATAGTTGTCCGATTTTGATAAAATTAAAACCGAAATTCTAAAATAATACCAAATGGTCAGATTTAAAATTTTATGCAAATATTTTAAAAATTGACTCAGTTATAATTTTTTAAATTAAAATTTAACGATCGTTCCTATGGCAGCTATATGATATAGTTGTCCGATCCGGCCGGTTCCGACTTATATAGTAGTGAGAGCATATAGATGACTATCTGCAAAGTTTCATTTAGATAGCTTCATAACTGAGGGACTAGTTTGCGTAGAAACGGACGGACAGACGGACAGACGGACAGACGGACATGGCTAGATCGACTCGGCTGTTGATGCTGATCAAGAATATATATTCTTTATAGGGTCGGAAATGTCTCCTTCACTGTGTTGCAAACTTCTGACTAAAATTATAATACCCTGCAAGGGTATAAAAATAAATAAAGTAACCATTATCGTGATTTATCACCGTTAAAAATAAGAAAATTTAATGAACACCTTTTTTTTTAATTATGAAAACAAATTAAGTTTTTTTTAGATTAAGTACCTACTATCACTAGACGTAAACAAACGTGCGAATTAAACGTAAACAAACGTGCGCATACGTCACAGTGCACTGACAAGTGACCAGACGCTTTGAATTTGTATAATAAATAGGAGTGCGTGCATTTTATTAAAAATATAAATAAAGGCAGCTAGAAAGCGTTTTTAAAATAGTAAACGGAGACTCTCTAATTGTGTGCTCTGGATTTAAATGAAGAACCTAACGACATAGATTGCAAAATTGAAAACAAAAACTGTTTTTTTCGATTACGCACGCTATTTAAAATTCAAAAGCTAAATGCAATCTTCAAAACACAGAAATTTCAGAAAATAAAAAAAAATTAAAAACATAATTAAAAAAATTGTTTTTGTAGTTTTTACCCAAAGACTTTTTAAAACACCCGATTTTTTTTGTTAGAACAAAGGTTAATAAGACCAAAATATTTCAAAAGGTATAAATTCCTCAAAAATCCATAGTTACAAAAATAAATTAATTTGTTCTGTTTATTTTCGTTTAATTCTTAACCATATGAACTAACTTGCTACACTTATTGTGGTGAGTCAATGAAGTGATTTGGTTCGTTTTGGGAACTTATTTGTAAACAAACTGAATAATTTGGTTCAAATTATAACAGTCGAAGCCTTTTCATGCCTTTCTAAGAAATAATTCGCTATCTTAGAATTTTATGAATCTAGGTTATAACGCTGATCTGAATTTGAATGGAACTTTTGCATACAAAAGTTAGAATATTGTCTACGTTTGGAATGATTATTATGATGCAGTAATTCAATAATAATGATTAAATACTTATAAATTTATATAGTTTCAAATGCAATGAAAATATACTGTATCGTTCTGTATGAGTTTATTTAAATAGTAAATCAGTCAATAACTTAAAATATTTTACACATGTATTATTTGAACAAATTTTGGGCTTGAAGTAAAAGCTAAGAAGTGTAAATCGCTCAGACCACATATGCGAAACACATCAGTCAAATAGCGTTCGGATTCGGCACCCGGAGTCGGCGTAGAATGAAATGGACTTTATCGCTACTGTATTCCATTCAGTCTATTAAATATACCATAAGTACAAGCCTCATGAGTTTTTTATTACTACTCTACAACTGTACTAATTCAGATCTGTCTTCTTCTCATACGAAGACGGATGCCTAATCGAGTTCATCTTCCTTATATTGTGCTTGCACTTCTATTCCCTTAATTAGAATTTCAGCCTCCGGCGTCGCATCCATAGTTTCCTCCTTTAAAGATGCGTGGCTGAGAGCCGCTCTGGAAGCTACGCCTGCATGTTGACCATCCGAGGAGTACTCGCTTGCCTGCGACAAGGAAAATCTAGTCGAACAGTTAATAGGAGCTGAAACACTGTAATATTGACAAGTAAGAACCCTGTTCAAGTTAAAAATAATGTTGGGCTTACTTAAGGGAGTACGTTGAATGATACATCGGGGGGGGAGTATTTATTCCTAAGTAGGCTGCTGTTGACGTTGAAGAACAGGGAGTGTGGTGGTAGAATAAAGCATACTCGTTGATAGAGGTCAAATATGATGGCGGTGGTGGGCGGTGGTGGAATTCTGGATATATATAACTACTAGATAATACCCGATTATTGCATTGCGGACTATTGCAATTTCGGCAGCTTTCCATACGTCTGAAGCAGGTACATTCATCTACGTCGTCTGGCAAACTCAGTCGCCAGATAGCCCCGGATATCACCAATAATGAAACACCAATTCCAATCATCAAGAGTGCCGCGCTTAAATATTGAGTTGAGTGCTCTATTAGACCCGTACTGCCCAACACAATACCTCCAAGGGTGCATGCTACTCCACCAAGAGCGAAAATTCCGATTACGAATGGCAACGAAGGGCGAGAGAACAACTTTCGTAGGCTGTACACCACATTCAAATTTGATCTAGATTGTGATACTGCAGGTAAGTTGTTGCAGGGTAAGGGAATTAGTTCGTTATTCCGTGGTAGGGGCACTGCAACGTCCAAAAGAGTCCTGCAAATAAATAAGGTTTAAAACATCTGCATTACTAATGAATTCTGGTTCTACCTAGCCAAATTGGGAGTACATCTTTTGTTTGAATTTACAAAAAAAAAATGTATCGCACAGGTAGACAGCTGTGTTTCCTGAACGCAGTATATTGTTGTCAGGAACCTACTGGGACCTTGCCACACGACTTATACCCGGTACCAACTGGGTATTAGGGTATTATGGGTTAGTCCCAACCAACAACGAATGCAACCGACGCACTATGGCTCATTAGATACTTTCGCTTTACTAAAATCATAACTCTTGAACCGGTTGAGATATTTTCAAAATTTTTATATTTTTATATGAAAGGTAATTTTAATACCTTTCGATTAAGTGGTCAAACAATATGGTGTGATAAATAGTAGATTTTATAATCGAAAATTAATGTTTTCTGAGGCAGTTTTTTAGCTTTTATCCAATTGTTTTAAAAACAAACATAATCCAATTTTAGAGGAAAAAAATTTTTTTTTATAATTTATTCAGTTTGTCAATTTCCAATCATTTATGCACTTTTTGTTCAAAATAATCATTCAAGTTTACATAAATTACTATTGTTGATGACTAATTTTTCATTATATCTTATGCTTTGAAAAATGTTTTTTTGTTAATATGATAAAGGACATATTCAAGAACAACACCTCATACGCCAAACCCAACAACCGTGGAAAACTCATTTTTTACATTCCGTCAAAGTTGAAAAATATGTGAAAAATGGTACTTTGGTGAAACAGGTATGCCTGAACGTGCAAAAGATATTATAATTTTATTCTACCTTCGTTTTACCGAGATTTGATTCCCCTTTTGATAGAGACCATAACCAAGCCGGTTATATTTACCTAAAAATCGACCGCAAAGTCTGCATTTTGCTAAAAAACTACCTGCTTTTTGTGCAACCCAAAAATTGTTCAACTTTGAACACGGGTAACTTCTTAAATATTTAACCGATTTGAATGATTTAATTTATTCAGCCCTTTTGAACTATAACCTTTCGAATGCAATAACAATTTTTACGATCCGTTGTCATGAAAAATTTGATTTTTGTATAGTATCTTTATCTTTTGAGCCCTAGTGCGACGGGGGAATATACGATCCCATAAATATATAATATATATATAATATATATACTGTTAATCAGCATCACCAGACGAGTCGATGTAACCATGTCAGTCTTTCAAAGTGTACGTCATTGTTAAGCATTAGAACTCAGAGAATATAAGTGTAGAGAAACTAAATTTTGGGACTTTCCTATCTTTTGTCCGCACAGTTAAATTCTTACTTGTGCCCTCGCTTCTAACATTTGTGTTTTGAATCGCAGGCATGGAGCCAGCTCTAGAGTGTAGAGACTTGATCCAAGAGCCAGAACTCATCTTGATGTTTCATTGGTCTTTAAACCTATGATTGTTTTTTTTTTTATTTCTAAAAAATGTGCTGTCTGGTCGGATTTGGCGCGTTTAATATAAGGTGCAAGGCTTTTATATCCGGGATTTTCATAGACCGCTCTAGCGACTTTACATTTCATATCCAAGAATTTGAATCAAACTGAAACTAGTCTGACGGATAACTCTAGCCTCATCAACGGCAGCCGCCATTATAGGAACAATTTACGTTACCTGCGTTCAGCAGAAAGATGCTGATGCTGGTGCGCCAGTCCAAGGCCCAAGCTGCCAATTATGGGTCTCGAGTGGCAGTACTGGTGATAATGCAAGTATCTGGAGGTGTCGGAGCCAGTCGCCGAGCTGGCGTTCAGAAATGGCGGCGAAACTCCCGCTCCTGTCATATGGTTACTCCCAAGTAACGCGCTTCCATCAGGGCGATGGTGTGGTTCCAGAATAATTGCCGTGTACTGTGGTGGGTATCCATTTGGCACAGTCAGAGCTGAGGTTGTGTGCACAGAGGGCGCAGTAGAGCTGCGCTTAGTTTTGGTCTCAAGAGTCTTCCGTTTCCTCTTGCAGTCCGAGTCTGATCGTGAACTAGCGCTCGAGTTTAAAATATCCAGTGCCGGGGCTGCAGCAGGCGACATCTGGAAACACGGCCGTAGTTCCCTGCAAGGGCTGGACTCACGTACGTTACTCTCTGAGATAGTGCGGTTCAAAATAAACTGCTCGAACTGAAATTCTTCTTCCAGTATTTCCGGTTGGGTGTCCAGCAAAGATGAATGTCCAAGGGCTACGTCCTCTTTGCTCAGGGTTCTTCCCTCGATACCAGGCCCGTGCGGCTTAGAGATGTCATGCCTACGACTGCGGATACTGTTTATTTTCTGGCTTGAGTTAATCACAACTTCCGGTACAACAAGGGGCAACGCGGAACTCGGAACGTGCACTAGAGACCTCGAGGTAGACCGCTCGGGTCCCATGGATCCCAGCACTGTACCGTTTTCAAAGACAACGGGGATGGGTGGAGTTGAGCCCATCATAGGGTGGGTGCTATTTTTTTATACCGTACTTCAACGCTGTGCAATTTCTGTTACTTTACTACACAAAATCATCAATTTTTTATAACGTGCACTTGAAATCCATTTAGATATTTTACTAAATTTAGTTATTAAGTATACTTCACTTTAAGAACACCGTCATATAGAGTTTTTCTTAAAACCGTTCGTCGGACCTTCCGTGAGCTCGCACCACCAAAAACTGATTTGTATTGTTGTTGAGTTTCGTAGTGTTTACGGCTTCTTCCACATCTGGTTTTTCAACTTCTCTACTCTTCGACGAGGCTGACGTCACGACTGTCTGACCAACCACCACCATCGGCTTCTGCGCTGCCGGCTTGAGGCTGCGGATGCATCACGCTGGAGATGTGTTAGTGTGCTAGAATACTATATACGAAAGACACCCTCGCACCCTCGCTTCACCCTTGACTGAAAAAAAATCTCGGGTTTCTCTTTGCTCAGTAATAGCATCTGCAGAGGGTCAATCATAGGGATGCAACACATGTATGTATGTAGGTACAGCTAATAGCACCATTGTTTGTTCCAAGAATAGGCAGCATTCCATGCCATTAGGCAGTCGTCGAAACGACTTTTTTTTAATAGAACACATTTACTGTCGTAAATAATCCACTATATTTAATCGTAATAATATTATTGGGAGTTCTAAATCAATAAGGCTCTTTTTAAATTGATTACCCAATTAAAAATTTAAACAATAAAGGAAACTTACTTCGGAAAACCAAAGTTCGTATACTCTTTACAATTGGATCTGGATAAAGGAAAGTGTTTATGTTAAACGTTTGTAACTTCATAAGTATAATATAACAATCAGATATACGTATTTTATGTACTGTTTTACATTTACAGTTTTCCATTTTTCGTACGTTAAAAGAGCTTTTCTATGCCAACTATATGATATAATTATCCGGTTTGAATAAAATTAAAATTAAATATTTAAAATAAAAATTAAGTTATATTTTTTCTGCTAGTTTCCTGAACATATTTGGATTTTTATCAAATTAAAACCCAAATAGTTATACATCTTTTATACAATATATTTAATACTTTCCGTTTCGACTTAAATTATATACCAGCTATTATACATTAAGTAAACAATTTTGTCAATAATAAATAACACACCAAACATATGTCTTACTGAATGAATTTATATTCAATTAACTTTTAAACAGAAAAATGGTATTAAGCTTTAAAATAACAATGGGTTGATCCTTAACACTTCGAAATCGAATAAACATCCAAACGGACGATCTACAAAAACTTCGATTGGGAGACACTAATTTAGAACTTATCTGGGCTATTCTCTGGAAAGTATAACAGAGGCAAAAACCAAATAAATGCTTTAAAATTCATATTTTTAACACAGTAGCATTAAGAATTGTTCCAAAGGATCAAAAACAGCACTACAAGATCAATGGAAAAAAATGTCGCGTGCGACAGTGATTGAAATTAAATTAAAAAAAAAAACTTCTTAATATTTTTAAGTCAACTTATATACATTATTAAGATGAATTGTTATATAATAAATTCAAATTATTGCATTCAAATCTTTCATAAAATCAGGGCTTGAACTGGTTTGGGGAAAAGTAACTTCTTATTTTGAAAACGAAAAATTGTCCGAAATCGACCTTAACACCAATTATATTGCTAAACAAGTTTCAAATTTTGTAAAATTTAAATAATGTCTTGGTACGTGATTTTTCTTTGTTTGAATGCGTACAAATGTCGCGCGCGACATCAGAGAATTGCCCAAATGTTGAAAGGGCTAGTAACTTAGTCTTTTTTTTAAAAGACACTGACTTGGAATGACGATGTTAATAAAGTTACAGGAGAACATATGGAATGTTGCGACAATTATCCATTACACAGTCCGTGATTCCGATAAATATTCGACTTTTAATTGCCAAAACTTCAGTCATACCAACACTGTTTTACGGGACTAAAGTATTTGGTAATTGTGATGTCATAAGCCAGCAAAGGATTAAAGAAACTTTCATAAATGTTGCACGATATTTCTACAATTTGACAAGAATGGACCAAGTAAAAGTGAGCGCAAACAAAATTTGTAACTTAAATGTAAGAACATGTATAGATTTCTGATTTTATTATTTCTGCACAAAATTATAATAATAAAGCAAACTGACTATTTTTTAACGCTAATTAGATTTTCTTCCTCACAACGAACCAACAATATTATCAGTATATGCACAAGACTTGCAAGCACTGATAGACAATTTCTACCAAATCGAATTAAGTTAATCAGAGGCCTATCAAAATTCGGAAACAAACTCAAAACCTATCTTGCCACACAAACAAACAAACACTATAAATTTAATAAATAAAGTTTTATTACATTTTGTGACTGTCGCAATAATATTAAAATTATATACTCATTGCGCCAGTATAATTAATAAATAAATCAAATCAAAATTCCTCCTGCCATAGGACATCAGTTTTTTAGTTCGCGTTCTGTCAAAGTTCGACCAAATAACTTGACCATTTTCTATCGGCTGTATTTCTAAAATATAGTAGTCATTGTCCTTTGAGTGGACCGATTTTAGCGAAATCGGTATCCATCTAGTGTGCAATTAGCCCAGTCCCTTCGGTACAGCTCGCCTGCCTTTTCATTATACCGAATTACAGAAGCGTTATGGTTGATGATTGAACTACACGGCTAAAAAAAATGGATACCAATTTTAGGAACGTTATCCATTGTATACTCTGGGTGTACCGCACCGTTTGAAGGTCCTTGGAGTGTCCTCCTCGATGGTGGTTAAGATTTTACTGCGTGGAGTTATACAGGGTGTTTGCCCCAAAGAACTTGCCTTGTGATTTCCTTCACACAGAAGAAGGTAAGAGTGCGTAAAAGGGTTCAAAGCTTATGGAAAATTCATAACAAATTTTTTAAAACGAATTTAGGTATTTTTGGCGTATACTGGTATACTGGAAAATTCTCCCACTAACGTATCAAAATGTACTCCCTCCGTGCATCGTAATTCTGTGCCACGTCTTGATCCCAAAAACAACCATAACACTTCTGTATGCAATATTCGTTATGGTTTATTATTCTTTGTTACTAACAAACGCGCAGACACACGGGGATTGGCGTAGATTTTTATGTGGAGGCAATGCGTCCTCCCCGCCAATCGCATTGTATACCTTCATGAGATCCTCTTCCCCATCTTCGAAACAGGCCGGTGTCATGATAGCATTGCGTAGATCCCGCTGATAGTAGTAATTTTCTTCAATATCACCAATTTTGTTTGATATTAAAATTATTTATATTTGACATGTCAATCTTCAAATAAACGAGGAATGTAGCTAAATATAAATGTTGCAATGGGATCACCACTACATTCAAAATGTTGAAATATGTAAGAGCGGAATAGGACTATTAGTTTGCAATAAAACTCTTCACCTCAGATATGCTAAAAAGCCCACAAATCTGAAAATGAATTTGAAATAATGTTATGTTTATAACATAAGTTAAGTTTATTATTATCTGTTTTATATTAGATAGTATTAATAATAAAAAAACGGTTAAAAGAAATACTGAAGTTGTTAATTCGGAACGTGTTCATATTTTAATCAGGCAAAAATATTGTGTTGTGGATAATGGTTCTCTTTTTATACCTTTGCAGAATATTATAATTTTAGTCAGAAGCTTGAAAGTATTATTGATGAGCAAATCAAAATATAGCCATATCCGTCTGTCCGTTTCTGCGCAAACCAGCAGATGGTCTTCTATATGCCCTCACTACTAAACAGGTCGGGACGGGCCGGATCGCACGACTATATTATATAGCTGCCATTGGAACGATTGGTAAATTTTAATGAAAAGAATTATAACTTACCAACAACAACAACTCTAACATATTTATACCCTTGCAGGGTATTATAATTTTAGTCAGAAGTTTGCAACGCAGTAAAGGAGACATTTCCGACCCTATAAAGTATATATATTTTCTGTCTGTCCGTCCGTTTCTACGCGAACTAGTCCCTCAGTTTTGAAGCTATCTGAATGAAACTTTGCGGATAGTCTTCTATATGCTCTCACTACTATATAAGTCGGAACCGGCTAGATCGGACGACTATATCATATAGCTGCCACAGGAACGATCGGTAAATTTTAATGAAAAAAATTATAACTTGGACCGTTTTTAAGATATTTTCATAAAATTTCAGATCTGACCATTTGGAATTATTTTAGAATTTCGGTTTTAATTTTATCAAAATCGGACAACTATATCATATAGCTATGGGACCGATCGGAAAATTTTGAGAAAAAAATCTACTAAGTAAATTTTTCACATATTTTTATAAAATTTGAGACATGGCCATTTTGTATTATTCCAGAATTTCGGTTTTAATTTTATTAAAATCGGATCATTATATCATGTAGATGCCATAGGAATATATATATCTGTTTGGCTTTGTTGCTTGCAACAATTTAGCCAGCAACATTCTGCACTGGCAACATTTATTTTATGACGGTACCCGAGAAAGCAAAAAGGCAGAGCATTTTTTTTCTTCTTCTAATTACTGCAAGGGTATTTAAACTTCGACACGCCGAAGTTAGCTTCCTTTCTTGTTTCATATAATTTGAGACATGGCCATTTTATATTAGTATACAAACTTCGGCATGCTTCTTTCTATAAATAAATATATTATTTGACCTGACTTAATTTATGCAGTAAAAAAATAAACAATTGCTGCCCATAATTTAAAAAAAAGAAGACATCTTACCTACCACTCTTACTATAGAAAACAGTTGTTTGAAAAATGTTAAAATATTATTAAAATCGCAGCAAAAAAACTAAAACATACGGTTTTTTTTTCAAAACAAAAACGAAAGTAATACTCGTTTAATAAAAGAAAAAGAGAGGAGACAACTCACGAAAATTTGACAAGTCCATCTAATTTGAATTCTAATTCAAGGGGATTCCTTTTGATTTCCCGTTGACTGGCTTTGGCACAGTTAGCCGGGTTTCCTTGTTAAATTATTGCATCTTGTTCCCCATATTTTATAAAATACATTCATCTATGTATATATAAAGTTGTCAAAAAATTCGTAGCAAACAGAACAATTTTTAATGAAAATAAATAAAAATTGAATATTTATTGTTTCTGCTAAAAAAAAATTAAAATTGTAAATTTGCTTGTTTTTTACAAATTCTGCATAATTTTGGGTTTGCGAAGAGTAACTTGACAAACTGTAAGTTCATGTGTATCCCCTATCCAACATTTAATTTTTTTTACCACATAAGTCAGGAAAAATGTATTAAAAGAATTAGAACTAAGTGAGATTTGCTTTTATAATTGCATCTATACCGTTTACGAAAAATATCAAATATGTTTATTCGAGTGCTTACAGACCGCAAAATATTATATTTTCTTGTAAATTTTAGATTCGTTACTTTTACAGAAATAAATATAAAAAGTTTATGCAATTGTTTTTTATATTATTGTTTACTTAAATGGTATTACATATGTAAGAATAAATGTCTTTTATAATCATAATTTTATAAACAATTTCAGATACTTGAGTGCACAGCAAATTGCTTAACGAGCATAATCTCACGCAGATAAGGCAAACTTTAAAAACAATTTTCGGCGTGTCACTTTGGGTGCTACGAAAAAATCACCTACTATGGTGGGGCCATCAAAAATGATTCCTATAACCGCACATTTTTGGTACATTTGTGACACCTTGTGACACGATGTATGTTGTTATGCTTCTAGAAAAACAAGCTTCAGCATGTGCATTTTAGTCGGGACTAGTTAAGGATTAATTCAACTAGGAATTTCTAAGCATATGTTGTATGGTTTTGTTATGTATGAGTGTACGAGTATGTCTCTGGTTTTAGCTTGTGAGTGAATGTTAATTTCGGATGTGTGTACGTAGAGAGCATAGTATGTGTTGCTTATCGCAGTAAACACTATTTAGCTGCTCTTTCTTTCACCAGAGTTAACAGAACTACCGCCAATTATCTGCGTATGCTCGGGAGTACCATCAAATACAATCTGATTTGCTTTGTTCGTTGCAGCCATAGCTTCACGCCGCTGTCGTTTCATCTCTAGCAACTGCTTCCTTTGGGCATCTCTCTTTAATGCTGCAGCTGAATTTTTCGAGGATGACAATCCAGGTACATTTGCCTTGGTGTTTGATTTAGGTTTTACAGCTCCAGATCTTATCTGTGGCGCTTTATTGGGTAATGTGTCCGATGCTGACGGCTCAACTGTGCGCTGCTAAAATCGGGATTGATAATTTTAGGTATCAGGCAGATCAAGTATACCCAACCTTC
Organism: Drosophila seguyi; assembly: GCA_008042675.1. Taxonomy (NCBI): domain Eukaryota; kingdom Metazoa; phylum Arthropoda; class Insecta; order Diptera; family Drosophilidae; genus Drosophila; species Drosophila seguyi. The sequence goes on from VNJU01002008.1 coordinate 30,778, forward strand.
CAATTGTTAGCTTTAAGCTGCTCAATGTCTGCAAAAATTGAATCCAGGTGCACCACTTGCAAATAAACCATGTCCCAAAACCCTTGTAGGTCGTCAACGGTTGTTGGAAACTCGTCCTCTGGCGACCGATTTACATTATTGTGACATAAACCTGAAAAAAATGAAAGGCTTGATAAGTTGCATTGAGTACTGCGAAACTTTTTAAGACTTTTACCCTCAAACTGCTTCATTTTTTGTGATACCAAAAGCCTGGCTTTTCCCGAGGCTGATCGAAGCAATCCAAAAGTATCTTCCGTGATGTCAGGATTGTTCTATAGATTATAAAGAGTTTAACTAGCTGGAAAACCTAGACTGCACGTCATTTACTCACAGCCAAGGCGTCTGTGTATTTTTCAGCAATAGCGGCCAGCGCCAACAAACGAATTTGTTCGTCTTTGAGTAGTTTAAGGAAGTAATTTCCATCCTTGACAGCATGCACAATTTCGGTTTTATTGTTAAACTCCTCAGTTTCCAGTTGGACCTGTTTCAAGGGCTGGTGGTCAACTACATCAATTTGGCCTACTTCTACCCTTGGTTTACTATCTTTTGTATGGTGCATCTCTGGAGAAGGGGAAAAACGAGGGGTGACACCCCTCTTTGGTGAAACCTTTGGCAACTGGGCTCGAAACTCGTGGCTCAGATGCCGGAATACGGGCAAGTCCAACTCCCCGTTCTCCTCTAAAGACAAAGATGGACGATCGACAAACCGCAGCGATGGGGCTTGTGAGCAGTTGTTCATCTTCTTTCGGAACTCCCCATAGTCCTTGCTGGGCGAGAGTTGCTTGAATTTAAGCTCCAACTCCGAGCTCTCCAACTTTACTTTCAGTTGTTGCCTGGCCGAGGTCCGAGATTCTTCCGCTGAAGGAGATTGTCCGTGCTTCTTGGGACTGTAAAAGCCCTGGGCTAAAGCACCTGGACCGTAAAGACGCTCCACCCGCTGTTGAATAAAGCTGGTGGTGCCTGCGTCCTTTCCATTGCTATTGTTATTGACAGTGTCCGGTCCGTTTTTCAGACGGTGGCCGTTGCTATCGCCATTGACCTCAAACTCATACTTACTGATCGGAGACGCCTGTTTTATAAGCGGCATGCTATGCAGTATCGGGGCCGCCAAAGTGTTGTTCCGTTTGCAGTACTGCAGACCACTGGAGGAGGGACGGATCGGAGAGACCTCGCGCGACTTATTGATATCCTGACGGATTTTAGAGTCGTATGTTGTCAAGTTGGAGTATCCGTTGACGCAGCAAGCCAGGTTTAAGTAGCTGGGTTTTTTTTCGGCAGCATCGATACTGATAGCAGCGGCTCCAGGAGCGTTTTCGGGGCATGCGTCGATGCCAGCGGTATTTGAGACATGGACGGACTCCACGGCCGCAGGCGACAGCACCATGTGCTCCAGGCCCGTACCGGGATCTAAGTAAGCGGTGGTTTTTTGTTGTGGCGAGCGAAGAGTACAGCGCTCCCGAAGGTTGGCGGTGAACTCGCGGGTTATGTCCTTCACGGAGAGCGGCGTGGGAAAGTTTAGGCTGCCACTGGTATCTGAAAACGGGAAATTTAGGTCAAAGCGACGTTTGTGGGCGAATATTGAAATAACAGTAGAAATAAACTAACGATAACAAAACCAATTCGTGCGCAGGGTTGACTCCAACAAAAAACAGTAAATTTTCAGATTGAGCTAAAGCTTCATCATCAGCTCATATACCTGATATGTCGGAAGAGTCTGCGTCTACATCAAGTGAACAGCTGCCAATCGAATCCTGGCTGCGATCCATTAGAACTTTGTCTGGAATGGAATTGATTCTGTTTCATATGGTCGACGGGTATTTTAACTTTACACAAGTCTAAATAGAGTGGGGAAATAAAAACTGAACGCTGATTCCGGAAGGGATGACTCAGCATCGCTACCGAGCTAGTGCCTACTAAAATGTATTGACTTTCAGCAAAGCATGCTAACTGCATAGTGAAGATAGAGCTCTTGGGCGAGGGACATACTAGAGGCGGGGCTAATTATTTGCAATTAATGCAGAGCAGAGCAGCGATCTATTCGGCACTGCTTGAATTGGCTTGCCAATACAGATGTGCAAATACCAGTGTATAAATCGGGAAAGTAATAGTAGCGCCAAGCTGAGGTGTGACGCCACCGAAAGCCGCAGATCGCAAGATGGAAGCAGCTCTAACGGCATTGTCATCAATATTGCCAGTTCCGCTTGGCTGACTCTTTACCGTTTTTTCACAATGTGTCTTCTTTCTTCAGAGACAGCACAAATACTGCCGCATTCTTAAGTATGTAAGTATGCACATATGCACAAATGCAGATATGACTGCTGGAACGACTTGGACCCGATAATAATTGGCACCAAAGACCCACTCGTGCAAGTCAGACAGAAATGGAGAAGCACGCTGTGCCGTAGATGCATACACAACTATTTATAATGCGTCAGTTTTGCTATGCAGACTACAGAGGCAGTCAAAGTGAAAAGCAGAAATACAAATCAACTGGATGGAGCCGTACACACATTTAAATTCTATTTTGGGCTAAACACAGCAATGACCTTACGCAGATGGATCCTAGCAGTAGGGGCCAATTCGATTTCTTTAGCTGGATTTAGTGTCGATAGTGCCAATACAAAAGTACAAAAAATAGGGTTGATAAAAATTTTAACACACAACCGCTTTCGACGAAAAATTTTTTTTTCTGTTCCTCTTCTTCTACTTTTTGGCTTCTGGCAACGTCCTCACTTTCTGGCCTCTGGCAGCGCTCACTCTCAACTTTACACATGTTAAGTAGAATGCCCAACCGGTATGTAGAATGGTACCATTTGGGGTCGAATTCCCAAGCGGTAAGTAAAAAAAGCGCTGCCAGCAGAAGGAAAACTATCTGGCTTCTAGCTATAACACTTCGCATTTAAATTGCGATATCTTATTTTTCTCGATATTTTTTGTCCGCGCTAGTGCTGCAACATCGGCATAGAAAAAAACATCGGATAACATCACCCAAAACAAACTATGCATACCTAAATTATGTTATAAACTAAAAAAACGCAATTTTATAGTTTTATTTATGTGTAACAAATGTTAACTTTTTCTCTTCATTGTGTGCTTATTATTTTATTGTAACATCGATATCAACAAAAACATCGGAAAACATTGCAAAAACAACATCGATGTTCGTACATCGATGTTTTTAGCATCACTAGAGCGCGCCACAAAACAAAATCGTGAATAAGCAAACTTTCTTAAGGTGGCATATACACCTAAACATTTTTTTTTTTTCGATTGATTGCTATCTTAAGAAGGTCTAGTCCAAGTTTCAAGCCAAAATTAAAAAAATGGCAATTTATAGCCAAATTGACAACTTTTTAAATGCGTTTTCTCTAAACTATGTTTTATGTGTATCGGTACCAGAAATATCTCGAAAACTATTGAACCGATTGACTTGGAATTGTGGATATTCTATACATAAAAATCTAGTCTTTATCATAGAATTTTCATTTTAAGAATTTTAGTTTTTTTTTATTGCGAAAAGAAGGATGATTTTTTTTTTCGAAAATCGCACTTTTGAGTTCAAACAGCCACCACTTTCTCAAAAATCGGTATTTTCAAAATCGGCTACGATAAAGACTAGATTATTGTATCTATTTTAATAATCTTTTTGGTTTTTTTAATTTTAGATGGTTTTTGGGGTAACGGCATCTTGTACCGTACACCTCTATTTTTTACCTTAATTAAAACATTAATTACTTCGTTAATTTTGAAAATTTTTTAATAAAAAATTATAAAAAAAACGTAAAAGTGTGTTCTTTTAGATAAAAAAAACCCCGATTTAATAAATCAAATGACTCTCTAAAAAAATGACAAAAATTGCATTTTTTCCCTCTAAGTGTAATTTCATTTTATTTTTAAATTAAACTTCTTCATTAATTAACTGTTCGAATCCCTCACAGATTGAGCATTTGCTGTACATGATTCTCATGCGAAATCTGCGCGAAGATTATTCTGCATGAAAGAATGAGGAGGTGGACGATTTAGCCAGATCTGGGCGATGATATGGGAGTGATCTTTTTGATGATTGTGTTTACCATGTCGGTGAATTTATACCGAAAATGCGGACAAACGTGGATTCGGCTAATGCTCTTACTGTCCCTATGACCGTTCTTGATCATTGCTATGTATTGGTATCATGCCTCGCAAGGTATTCCCTATGGTGGCGGTGAGTTCCTGAGTAAATTTATATAATTCAATTTAATATATTTGGCGGTTTTAAAACTTAAACATAAATTATAAACCTACATTTGCATATCATATAATATTATTTTAAGTTCCTATTCCACCAGCATTTTCATCTTTACTTTTCTGGGCTTTTAAAATCTACCTATGTATGTATGTATATGGATTTATGTTCCTGGTTTAGCAGTGGACAAGTATCTGTCAGCAATCCAGATTGAAACCAAATAAGGACGCTCTCGTCGCACAGTTGCCGGAAAGATACAGATACTATACAAAAATCAAATTTTTCATAACAACGGATCGTAAAAATTGTTATTGCATTCAAAAGGGCTGAATTCAAAAAATTATTCAAATCTGTTAAATATCGAAAGGGTAATCAAATCTCGGTAAAACGAAGGTAGAATAAAATTATAATATTTTTTTAACGTTCATGCATACCTGTTTTACCGAAGAACTATTTTTCCCCTATTTTTCAACTTTGATGGATTTTTAAAAATGGCTTGACAACCCTCGATGGGTTTGGCGTATGGGTGTTGTTTTTGTATATGTTCTTTATCATATTCAAAAAAAAAAAAAAACAAAAAACGGCTGCGCGTACTTGCGCCTAAGAAATTTCAAAGCATGCAATCGATACTTTTGCACTGACCTCTTCATTTCCGTGCCAGTGCGAATATATAAAAATATAATACAAAAAATACTAAAAATAAAATACTAAAAGAAAATTATTCATTATTGATATTTTTAAGTGATATTTTATGTATTATTATTTTTAATGTGATAAAAAAAATAGGGTAAGTTTCCGACAACTTAAAAAAAAACTCTGAGCGTTTAGGAATTTTACATTTTCCTGCATTTATTTGTTTTTTCTGGCAATGCTGAAAAAAAAAATAACAAAACAAAATCCAACAATTTCACCGCAGTGGTGATTGTGGTGAAAAATTGAAGTTCTATCGAACTATCCCGGATGCAAGCCGTTATATTTGGCGATTTAACTGTAGCGCCCCCTGTCGACTTTTCCATTAAGGGGATCACTGTGCGCCGAAAGGCGCAAATATTTGCGAAAAATAACCAGATTGTCTCTAAAATGTCCAAATATGTTTATTGCAAAACCGTTTTGTCTTAGATCTAACGGAACATTCGAAAAATACAGTGTAAGGCGAGAGCAACTCTTAATTTTTGCAGCACAGCGGAGTTTTGATTGCTTTTCGTCACAACAAAACTGAATTTCAAAGTGGTCAAACGTTCGATAGAGATTTTAATTATTTAAAATTAATTTTTTAGTTAAAGGTATTTAATTTAACAAATTCTACTTGTAAAATTATTTTTAATTGATTTATCATTTTTGTTGAAATTTTATTGGATTATACCTTTTTTTAGTATAATGTGAACGTCAACTTGCTAGATTAAGTAATTTATTAGATATGCTGCCCCCTAATCCCTCTTAAATGAGTGCTATCAGGGTATTTGTAAATGTTTTAGGGAAATAAAAATGGTAAGTGTAGCTGCAAATATTTGCAAACATACGTGTAAACATTAATAAATTGAAGCTGTCTTTCAGTCTTTAAGTGCAAATCTTCAACGAATTTAGTTGTTCTTTCATTGTCGTTGTGATGTTTCTTGTGGGTGTATCATTTGTGTTTGTCGAAAATTTGGCCTATTTATGTTTCCCCATTTTTGTGTTCTCGTTTTTTTATAGTCACTTTTCTAACGGCATTTAATGGACACTGCAATAATCTAACACTTACTTGTTCGTGAATTTAAATATATGCCAAGTTATCTTTGAATACATATAATATATATTGAATTAAATAAATACAAGAAAGGAAACTAATTTATGTACACCCAAGTTTGTATACCCTAACCTTGAATTTGGATTGTTAAGAATTGATCCATTTTGGTTAAATGAAAGGAAAAATATTTTATATAAAAATATATATAAATACTTAAAATATATAATTTTGAATTAAATTTAAACCATTACATGTGTTAAACACATGTGTGTAACACATTTACAGTTATAGTTTAACTCTTAAAGTTAACACATTTAACGAATTTTTCTATGGTAGCTACTAGCTATATTATACAACCATTAAATTTACATAGAATTAAAAACGAAATTGTAAAATAATTTAAGATGGCTATATTTCTGAGCATATAAAAATAAGTTGGAAAACGGTGAAATTAAAATTTTTCTGAAATAAATTTTTTGAGCGTTTCCATGACAGCAATATGATATATATGGTCCGGTTTTGACAAAATCAAAACTGAAATTCTAGAATACTACAAAATGAACATGTCTCGAATAAAAACAGGTTTAAAACTGGCTAATTTATAGTTTTTTTCTCAACATCTCCGATCGGTCAATTTTAATCAAAAAATTATAACTTAGCCAATTTTTAAGATATTTGCACAAAATTTGAGATATGGCCATTTGGTATTACTTTAGAATTTCTCGGTTACTGTCATAAAATAAATGTTGCCAGTGCAGAATGTTACTGGCGAAAAATGTTGCAAGCAACATAGCCAAACAGATATATATATTCCAATGGCAGCTATATGATATAGTGGTCCGATTTTGATAAAATGAAAACCGAAATTCTGGAATAATACAAAATTGACATTTCTCAAATTATATGAAAATATGTTGAAAATTGGCTAATAATTTTTTCCTCAACATTTTCCGATCGTTCCTATGGCGGCTATATGATATTGTCGTCCGATTCTGCCCGTTCCGACTTTTATAGTAGTGAGAGTAAATAGAACACTATCTACTGAGTGACTAGTTTGGGTAGAAACGGACAGATAAATATACTATGTAGTTGAACATGCCGCTTTTTGCCTGTACCAATTACCTCATGGGTTCGATTATATAACTTCTTCTTGCACTGAATCTGAAATGCAAAGTCAACTTTAATTGTTTAAATAATTTTTATTTGGCTTCTATGGTACGTCTTATGGTTAAACTATTTGTAAGTACAAATTTATCTGTGTTCATTGCTTCGATTATTCGTCATTGCTAACAACTTAATGACATTATCGTTTTTAAGCGCTTGAATCTCTAGTTGTCAGCAGAGGCGAAGCAATTAATGCACCATAATACTACATATTCATATGATCTATGTATATTATATAGAAGGTTCTCTAAACAAAATTCTTCTCTAACTATTAAATTTGGGCAATAAATATTAAATACATATCAATATATATATGCATGATAAGTAATGTTATATACATACATAATTATTTGAATGTTATAAATAATAATAAATTAACAATATCGTCTGCTACGCAAATACACAAAGTTAGGGTCCATTACATATTTACAAATGAATGTTAGCACGGAAGGAAGGAAGCACTAGTGATGCTTCAAAGGAGGGGTTCCTAAAGCGCTCTGAACACAGTCAAGCTGAAGTTCTGGCATGACGACAACTAAGTAATTGCCTAATTGCACCACTAATTCGCATTGATTCAGCTATACATATGTATATGTTTTATGCATTTAGACGTTATACATAAGTAGGCATCGATTATTTGCATGGAGTGCAACTATATCGGCTTGGATTCTTTCCGTCACACTGACTGGAATACGGGTAAGGACAACCGGTACTTGCGCATAGGATATGCAAGTTTTTGCCAGCTTCTTGTCTGCTACCGACGTTTATTTCGCTTTTGATTCCCGCTCTGCTTCCCGTGAGCAACTGTTAGTCTAGGTTATGGGGCGGCGTACTATTTGGACCGCCCAGTATGAATGATGTTGGGCTGTGTACCGAGATGCTTTCGAGGTCCAGACCGCCGTCACCCTTCTCCATCATGCCGCTGCCGTCCTGCTTCATCATCATGCGGCGCCACTTAGCCCTGGCATTTTGAAACCAGACCTGCAAGAACCGATAAATGCCGGTGAGCGACTGCAATTTGTTTTGCCGGCTGGCCCCACTCACCTGTAAGACTCTCTTTGGTAAACCTGTTTTCTGCGACAATTGCTTCAGATCCTTGGCATCTGGGTTGTGATTGATTGCAAAGTAGGACTTCATGGTGCGCAGCTGGTGATGCTTGAAGGATGTACGCATTCGCTTGGTGCGCGACGAGGAGCTCATGTGCGAGCCACGGCCGAAGTCCACGTATTCGGTGTTGAGATCTGCAATCAATCCAAAGGCTCTTGTAAGTCTGGCTGCTTTTACTGCACTCTCGAAGTTTTACGATTTAGGCACATAAAAACTGGTGCTGCAGCTTCAATGGCGCCAATATCCAGCTTCAGTGCCAATTCCAGAATCGCTCAACACACTGGCCATAAAGACCCGAACTACACGCTGGCCATTTTTATTATCGCCAGTTGCGTCGCGAAAGTACTGGGAGTTTACAACCTACCTATATTGGCGGTGAACGCCTCGATGTCCTTGGGCTTGCGCTTGCGAGGCCTGCCCTTCTGACGCGCCGGCTGTGGCAGGCCGGTGATGACGTGGGACGCGGGCACGAAAATGCCTGTAGGAACAATGCTCCGACTGGGGTCCGAGTGCGGGCTCGAGGAGTCGTTGTGCGGCGACCCAAACTGGGCGCTGTACGGATAGGTGGCGCTCATGCTGGAAGAGGCAGCATCGCCTTCTCTCGCTATGCTGTAGTGGGTCCTAAGAGTGATGACTGTTAGTGATGGACTCGGAAAAATCGGATTACGCTTGACGCTTACCTGCAGTATATAAGGGAATCGATGATGCCGTACTGGTCGCCCTTCGTCAGGGGCGTGTGACAGACGGTACAGCAGAAGCAGTTGACGTGAAAGACCAGGTTTCGGGCGCGCATCACTAACTCGGTGGAGCTGATCGAGGCCAGGCAGCGGGAGCAGCGGCGAGTACCAAAAAAACTGAAAACGGAAAAAATGATTGTATTTTATCAATCGGCGCATAGGAGAAACTGCAAGCCCGAGCCAGATGCCCAGAATCCAGGCAAGCTTAATCATTTGGTGTGGAGAAGTGAGCAAAACAAGCTTAATTCATGATGTGCTTTGTGTCGGGCTTTCCAAAAGAATCACTAATCACATGTTTGACAGGAAGCTACCAGCTACTGTCAGACGGCCCTGTCGATAATTACGAATCTGACGGACCATAACCTGTCCGCACAATCCCCAACCTAGCGGCCTGTAAACGCCTACTCATCGTCATCCATAGTCATACAAAGATGAAAACCTGCACTTTCTTGGCTCGTATTCAATCCGTCGCTAGGTGTTTTTTAAGATGGCAAACTTTAAGCCTACAAGGGTGTACTCGTTTTGCTGAAATGTGTGCAGTTAGAAGATAAAAATATCCAATATAACAACAAAAAAATCTTGGTCATCCACAAAATGAATCGATTAAGCTGAAAATCGAGTTTGTATCAAATTTTTAATATTTTATATAATATAATATATATATATTGTGCAAACATTTGATTCCATGTCGTATCTTGTTTTTAAATCCGGTAAACAACCAATCTCAGAGGCTACAAGAGCTACCAAATTTGGCCAAATATAAAAGGAATCAGATTCTTTTAATCTTTTGAACGCATATTGGCAATTCGTAGTTCTATATTGACAAATGGCAAAAACGATGACTTTTGGACCGCAGTTGTTAATAGAAAATATTTCCCTTTTCAAGATAATCTAAAAAATTTAAGGCACTCGCGTGACAGAACAGGAGTCACTTTTCCGAAAACCAATTCGAAAGTTTTACCCATATGGGTACGAAAATTTGAATGTCATTATACCCTTGCAGGGTATTATAATTTTAATCAGAAGTTTGCAACGCAGTGAAGGAGACATTTCCGACCCTATAAAGTATATATATTCTTGATCAGCATCAACAGCCGAGCCAATCTAGCCAATCTTGCCATGTCCGTCTGTCCGTCTGTCCGTCTGTCCGTCTGTCCGTCTGTCCGTCTGTCCGTCCGTCCGTTTCTACGCAAACTAGTTCCTCAGTTTTGAAGCTATCTGAATAAAACTTTGCAGACAGTCTTCTATATGCTCTCACTACTATATAAGTCGGAACCGTCCGGATCGGACGACTATATCATATAGCTGCCAAAGGAACGATCGGTAAATTTTAATGAAAAAAATTTTAACTTAGCCAATTTTTAAGATATTTGCATAAAACTGACTATTTGGTTGAGGAAAAAATTATTAGCCAATTTTCAACATATTTTCATATAATTTGAGAAATGTCAATTTTGTATTATTCAAGAATTTCGGTTTTAATTTTATTAAAATCGGACCACTATTTCATATAGGTGCCATAGGAATATATATATCTGTTTGGCTTTGTTGCTTGCAACATTTTTCGCCAGCAACATTCTGCACTGGCAACATTTATTTTAAGACAGTACCCGAGAAAGCGAAAAAGTCAGAACATTTTTAATCTTCTTCTTCTAATTACTGCAAGGGTATTTAAACTTCGGCATGCCGAAGTTAGCTGCCTTTCTTGTTTATTATTATTATCATTACGTCTTAATGTTTTTATACCCTTGCAGGGTATTATAATTTTAGTCAGAAGTTTGCAACGCAGTGAAGGAGACATTTCCGACCCTATAAAGTATATATATTCTTGATCAGCATTAACAGCCGAGTCGATCTAGCCATGTCCGTCTGTCCGTCTGTCCGTCTGTCCGTCCGTTTCTACGCAAACTAGTCCCTAAGTTTTAAAGCTATCTGAATGAAACTTTGCAGATGGTCTTCTATATGCTCTCACTACTATATAAGTCGGAACCAGCCGGATCGGACGACTATATCATATAGCTGCCATACAAACGATCGGTAATTTTAAATGAAAAAAATTATAACTTAGCCAATTTTTAAGATATTTCCATAAAATTTGAGATTTGGGCATTTGTTTTATTCTCAAATTTCGGTTTTAATTTTATTAAAATCGGACAACTATGTCGTATAGCTGCCTTAGGACCGATCTGAACATTTTGAGAAAAAAAAAATCAAACTAAGCCAATTTTTCACATATTTTCATAAAATTTGAGACATTGCCATTTTGTAATATTCCAGAATTTCGTTTTTAATTTTATCAAAATATATCATATAGCTGCCATAGGAATATATATATCTGTTTGGCTTTGTTGCTTGCAACATTTTTCGCCAGCCACATTCTGCGCTGGCAACATTTATTTTATGACAGTACCCGAGAAAGCGAAAAAGCCAGAACATTTTTCTTCTTCTTCTTCTAATTACTGCAGGGGTATTTAAACTTCGGCATGCCGAAGTTAGCTTCCTTTCTTGTTTTTACTTAAAAATGGAGTAGTTTGTTTAGAATCAATGTAGCACGCGACATCTTATTTAATATTGAGAGAAAGAAGCACTCTTAACAGGTTATTCACTTTTAACTTGATGCACAAAACATTGGGTACCAGGTATATCGCAGTCGATTGTAAATTTGGTACTTTTTATTTTCGCAAATGACAGATCAAAGATTGCCAGCATCGTTTCGTAATCACTGGGGAGTCCGCCGGTTTCGTGCCAGAAACGAACCAGCCAACCGCAGCTTGGGGAAAGTGCGCAAGATCTTATTCCTGGCACCCGGGAGACGGATGGGGACCAACATCAAATGCGCGGGACACGCGATTTCTTTGACATTAATCAAAATAATTGGCCCATACTTCAGTTTCAGCCTCTCTCAACAGACTAATTCTCACATTGCAAAGTGCTAGGGTGGATTTGGGCAAAAATAAGCAGCCTTAACAGGCAGCCGGCCGACACCAAGTAAATTTTCATTCCACATGACTTTATAATATTCACAGGGGGCGCACTTTAGAGGCTTTTATATCCCATCCGTACCGCCTCGCCTTTCCCGATCGCGTTCCAGATCCGCTCTGCATCTGTGTTGTCATTTTGTTGAAAATATTTTGAAAGTGACGTCGAGATTTTCGTCACAACGCCTTTTCGCACATCTTGTCGGTACACGAAACTCGGCTTCTGCGGCTTTCGCCCGATCTCTCGCTCGGGTTCCGTCTGCACTCAAGCCCTAAGCAGAAGTGCCCTTGTACATACACATGAATATATCTTGGTTGCTTTGCGGGACGTAAGTCCCATAAATAATATTAAACATGCAGAAGAAGCGGTCGCAGCTACCAACTCGTAAAATCACCACAGACCTCAGTTTCGGCGGAGTTGAGTTCGTTCCGCCCCTACCACTTCCACCGCCGTGTCACTCCCCTTATCTCCTCGAAGAGTGGGGGAAAGAGCGCGAGAAAAATGAATTATGATTATTGCCATGTAAAAGAGCAGGCGAAATGTCAAAGTGACAACGTCTAATATATGAGAATGTTTGCAAGCGCTCGAAATCTGATACTCTTACACACATTCTGGTGGCTCCGGTCCCTGCTTCCCGTTCCACCATACGTTTATCTTTCTTTCTTGCTCCGAATCAAATTTGCAGCATTCTCCTTAACGCCTCCAAAGGATTCTTCTTGCATACCCTTGCCTATGATAACGTACTGCTAACATTTTTTCAAGCTACTCTTGTGTAATCTGTGCCAAGAACAATTTTCTTAAGTACTCGATTTTTGGCAACAAAAATCAGAAAACAATAGTTTAATGTATATTAATTTTTTTGTATCCAGTACCCATTAGGCACAGGGGTATTATAACTTACTGCCTCTTGGATTGTAATTACAAATATCAGAATGGATCATCTACGACCCCACAAAGAATTGGTATACTAATGAATATTCTGGATCACCACCAGACGAGACAATTTAACCATGTCTTCTGTCCTTGTGACGTAGCAGATTTATAAGATCTATAAGAACTAAGATATAAAAGCGATCAGTTGTGTTATATACCATATGTCGGACCAGACTTTTAATGAATTAACATATTACAGATTTTATTAACTTTCCAGCATGACAACTTTGAATATTCACCAATGATTTAAATAGTATGTAGGGTATTCATCTGTGACTACGGAATTCCGTAGTTTATACTTTAAGCTGCTGCTGATCTCATTTCTAAGAAGCCATCCTCCCCCAACTGGTAGCCTTTTTGTTTGGCCCACCTTTGGGAGGCGTTGCACACCTTAAAGGGCGTCTCTTGTCCTACTCTGAAGGAAGGCTCAGGTGTACACAGATGACCCAATAGTTTTGGTTCTCGCACTTTATGTACACAGAAAAAATCAATTGAGGATTTACTCAATGTGAATTTACATTCAGAGAAAGAAAATTCGTAAATAACGTTTTTTTTGTAGTTCAAAGAGAAAAATGAGCGCAATCGGCAGAGGAAATATTAGTTGTACATTAAGAATGTATGTCAATATAATACTGATCAGCATCATTATTTCGACTGCAGCTTCCTTACTTGTTTACCTTTACTATAAAAAAACTATAATGAAAAACAAATATACCTTACACCCACAATGCTTACATTTAAATTGTTGTGCTCTGCATTTTAGTTATTGAAAGAATATAAAAGACAAGCAAAAACTGTTCAAAAATTTATTTGGTGGACCATTGATCGCCTTTTTTTTCAAAATACATATGTATTTATAGGTACGGATAAATTCGATAAAACCAAGTATATAAAGAAAGCTAATTCAAGTATACCAAGAAAATAAGCTTTTTTTTAGAAAAGTGACCATATTAGCCCTTTCCATTTTAATTTTAAGAAACCGTTTAAATTTAAACTAAAATTGTAAATGTGTTCCGATTTATATAATATCTTAAGCTGAGAGAATAGATTGCGTAGAAGTGTTGTACGTGGAGGATAATCACTCTTGGGCTAAGATTAAATTTGCATTGCCCTAAGCTAAATATACATTTAAATCAGATTTACATTTAACAGCAAGTTAAGATATACATTTTTAAATGAGTCCGTTTCGAGTATGCAAAACCCCTCTAACTGCAGACAATATTTGCTCTGTGCAGTTCCAGACCAACAGCTAAAAGTCAAGTCTTTGCCAAGATCTAAAGAATAGATTTAAAAAGTGCAGCGCTCTGATATGATTTCGAATCGTGGCTAAGTGCTGCGTCGCTTCGCCACTCACCGCCACTTGCCGACCATCGATAGGCCCGAGACTGAAGTCCCGGCTGATGCTCCGGAGTGCGGCTGCTCCGTTTTTAAGGCGGAAGAGCTGCCCTGCACACGTTGAAGTGTAAACCGACGTGCGGCCCGGCTGGACGCTGCGATAAGGCCGCGAACCTTCATATACTTAAGGCAGCAGGGGAACTGAGCTCGGGAACCGTGAACGGGGCGGCCACGTTTTGTAACGTGAGAGCGATGAGGTTCCAAGAGCCACCCGCTGTGCCCAGCTCTTCAGATTACACAAGTATAAGTATACCAGAAACAACAAGAGCGGATTTCCCAGACGGTCCGCCGGAACAGCGTCATTCTTCCCCTTCTACCACCCCATTAGCAGCGATGGCAACAATTTCGCTGCTGGGCACCGTGAGAGCGCTTTGAGCAGTCCTGGCCCCTAATCCTAACCCCATCCCCCTTCCTCCCCTCGCCGAACCGACGACGATGTCCCGGGGCGATAATTCGATTCTAGGTCCTTGGCTGGCGTCTGCCTAAACGTATACAATAATTATTTGCATTTAAGTTTTGTGTGTTTGGTTTTGTTATGACTAGAGTTGCAAGCGTTCTCGGTCAATAAATGATCAGAAAAAGCGCATGTTTGTTTGTGTTAAATCAGCTGAAAAATTAGTTGTGTCTGCCTGCTGGATTCATTCTTCCGGAGCCATCCCCCTGTCCAAGCTGCTGTGCGATGTGGTCACAGCGAATCGGTTTTAACCACAGGCTCTCAGAAAACAAGCCACTCTTTGGAGTTTCATTTACCATCGCATTTGCATTTCTAAGCGTTCCTTAATCGGACTCTTCCGGTTCCAAGAAACGCACGGTGAAGCCTATGACCATGTCCAGTGAAATTATGTCTATAATTTTGTAGCCTAGCTGATTAGATTACCAACCTATTGTTAGTTTGTCTTTTGTTGAACGCCCTTACTACCCTCAGCACAGTCTGTCATTCTGGAATGGCGCTTTCGCGCATAAATTCGGCGTTAAATGATTTCTTAAGATGCCTATTAAACATTTTAATTATGGCGATGCCCCTGAGTTTATATAGGCTCTTCTTTCCAAGCCCAGTACCCGGGAATTCAGCCGGCAGTAGAAAGGTTAAGTTGTGCCGATGGGCAGCCAAGCGATCGGCGGCAATGCGAGACTGACGAGAAACCTGCCACAGTGGTTGCGACTCGCACTTCGCTGACCCAATATACATACAACTCACTCAAACTATAAAATATATGCCAATTAATAAAACTAACTCTTGACCGTTCCCATGCTATAAATGGAATTATATGGATATTTATTATTTTACAAATTTAAATAGCATTCAGCTATATAATTAACATATTATGTAGTGGTCCTAGTGGATAAAATTTTAAATGGAACAAAATAGTTATATTTTTAGTTATAAGTTTTTGATCTGAGATTCGGTAACCTAAAAACCAGTAATACCGCAAGACTTCCACCCGAAAGATAAGGACTGGTGACTTGTTTTTGCCCATTGTAACTTTTTGTGGCGCTACACGAAATCTATGACAAGTAACCATAAAAAATTAACGCTGTTCTCAGCCTTCTCCTCGGCGAAAATAGTATGATCGTTGGTTGTTTCTGCCTTTCACATCATCAAAACCCATATCTGCCCAGCTCTTGATGGGATTCCAGGCTATTAGTAACTTCCACATATTTCTCTACGGGCGGCGACTAGAAAATAAGACCCAAAGAAAGATTGAATCGGTTGTACATTTCAATTTCATCACGCAGAGGTTTTGGCTGAATGTAAGCTCCTCTTGCACTTCATTTATTTAATGAATTCTATCTTAGGTTTTCCACGTGAAGGGTGATACGCCACTGTCTGCCAGGTAGAGAAATTATTTTATTGCATAACAGACGATTTTAGAGGGGCCATAAATTTGGTGCTCGAGTCTCCTGCTTTTGCTCACGCTGGCCACAATTAAATAGTCTTGCTTGAGAGCCTTCTGAAACTATAAGCATTTTATGTCAATTTTTTGTTTCTTCTACTTGTGTACTTTTCACACTAACTCACACTGCAGGAGAGGTGTATTAAGACACCCGCATCAAGTTCAGAGGAGTAAATATGTGGCCAAATTTTTCTAGTGCCAACCGAAAAACATGTGCGATCCCTATTGTGTACTAAGTAACACCCGATTTGAGTATAATCGTGTCCGGTGGGATTACCTTATACCTGATTACCTTCTATCTGCATCCATCTATTGCTTTTTTCAGAGAATTTTGGGGTGGACTTGACTTTTACCTTGAAGCACACAGCCTTGGGTATCGGTATCTCGCAGTCAAGCCCTTTTCACTGCGGCTGCTCACTTGTTTGTTTCCAGTTTATGAGGAGCACCATGAAATAGAAATTACGACATTGCCTCCCGTCCCGAAAAACAGTATACCACTGCCAGTGGGGCTCCAGTCACAATCTGATGCTGCTGCAGTCGTCTTATCTGTTCTGCGCCATCAGCAAAACATAATCACGATAGATAAGCCCAGACAGCCAGGATGAAACAGTGACCATTGGGGGCATGAGATGAGGTACGCCGTCCCACAGGTTTGTCCACAAAATATGCAGAAACAAGGTGACAGTGACACTCTTTACTCCACGCGTCTTCAAAACTAGCTTAGACAGTCCGGTGCATGCGCAGTTCAAAAAGTCAGACCTAAGTAGGAGTTGAAATTCATCAACTCCATCAAAGTAAGGGAGTATTCTAGTGCGGAAATTAAAAAAAAAATGTTCGTTTTTATTTTTAAAGCTGAACCTTTCAAAAATGTGTCCTCAAAATTTTAAATATTTTTTGAAATATAGCTATTTTAGTGACACGATTCAATAATGGCTTGGCTGGAACAAGAAACTTTTAACAAAACTAAATTTATTCAAAAAGTTTGCCATAATAACTTATGATCTATTGGGCTGATTTACTCGAAATATGATTGTGAGTCTTCATAAGGCAAACCTCTAGAGTACTAATTATTTTTATAAAAAAAATACAAAGCGTTAATATTTAAAAAGTAAAAAATAAAAAAAAGTAAACAAATACATTGGAAAAAATGAAAGCATCCAATCCAAATCTACTTTATTCTATTTTTTAATTCATAATCTTTTTTTCAGATCAGTAGAAAGCTTTGAACCGTGGTAGAAGTGACTCCCCTTTTTTTTTTAATCACACTCAATAGTAAAAACGGGTTAAACAGAAAAGAAAATAATTTTTGGTAATGGGATCAGAAGGTTATTAATTGAGTTGAAAGAAGCATTTGATCCTTGTTTAATTTTCAAATATCATAAGGGTTTAACTGCCTCGATACTTAACTGCATCTTCAAGATGCGTTCTTGATATTCTCAATTGGCTACATCATAATCTTGTTTTGTATGACAAACACTAAATCATCCGCCAGCCTTTGTGACGAGCTATCTTGGTGATGTAATAAAAATTATTTTATCTATTATTAAAGTAAGGCTTTAAGTATGATCAGAATCGGTTTATTATATTATATGTATAAATAATTTAAATTACTCCTGTTAGTTTTCGACTCCTAATGAGTTAGAAATAATTTGCACAGAACGCATTTGAATTATTTAAAAACTACGCATCTGATATACCCTCCTTGAAGGGGCCTGAAGAGTACTCGGGTCAGGTTGTTAAACTCTATTTTCATACCCTAGCAGGGTAGCCACTTTTCGACATATTTTTATTTAATTTGAGTCATGGCCATTTCGGTTTTAATTTAATCAAAATCGAACTACTGTATTAGAAGCTGCCATAGGAACGTTAAAAAAAAAAACAAGAAGGGAAGCTATCTTCGGCATGCCAAAGATTAAATACCCTTGCAGTAAGTAGAAGATGAAGAAGAAGAAAATTGTTTTGACATAGATCAATTTTGCAAACAACAAATTTTGCGAGCCCAAAATGTGCGAACGAAATAAATGTGGCGAGCAACAAAGACAAACAGCTGTGTTTTCGATATCAAAATAAATGAATAAATGAATGAATGAATGAATTGCAGCTATATAATATAGTGGTCCGATTTTCATTAAATTAGAACCGAAATTCTAGAATAATACAAAATGGCCGTGACTCAAATTTTATGAAAATATGTTAAAAATTGGCTAAGTTATAATTTTTTTCATTAAAATTTACCGATCGTGTCTATGGCAGCTATATGATATAGTCGTCCGATCCGGCCCGTTCCGACTTACATATATTGTAGTGAAAGCATAGAAGACTATTCATTCAGATAGCTTCAGATAGCTGAGGAACAAGTATGCGAAGAAACGGACGGACAGACGGACGGGCGGACGGACAGAAGGATAGACGGACATGGCTAGATTGACTCGGCGGGGGATGCTGATCAATAATATATATACTTTATAAGGTTGGAAATGTGTCCTTCACTGCGTTGCAAACTTCTGAATAAAATTATAATACCCTGCAAGGCTATAAACATTTAATTTCACTGTTTTTCAATATATGTTTATCTGTTCAGAGATATGGCAAGTATATATTATCTGAGAATTTCGGTTTTAGTCGGATGATTATAGATTTATTTAGTTAGTTGATCCAACGGTATGCTGCAAGGGTACAAACTTCGACGTGCCGATGTTAGCTTCCTTTCTTCTCCTTAGTGAACACAAGGTATGTTTACTTTCAGTCCAGCTGATAATTATGAGGCGTATTGATATTATGTCACCAACCTTGCCGCAGAGAGGAAATTGGGGCCAGGGGGTAACTTATTGCAAGCCCCTCTCCCATATTGTTAAAAAAAAATTGTATGCCCTCGCGGGCCCTCTTTGAAGACTACGGGCCGTCACCCGTCATTAAAATACATATTATTTACAGTATAAATCGTGTAAATACTGTTAAGTTCTTTAAAAAATTACATGAGCATTGGCATATGTATATATTTTAGATAAAAGAACTTCTTACAAAGGCCTGCTTAGCGCATTTGGTATAAACAAGCTGTTACATAGCAACTGTTTCCTGTAATTTAAGCGATGCATAGACTTTTATAAAAGTTCTACGCGATATTATATGTAATAGTGTTGTAAGGCGCTGTTGGTGCTTTTCAGTTTTGACAAAATATAACTTTATTTCATGCATCATGGATGCGCCTACTCGTGTTCAATGAAGCTTCAATTCGCCCGGAGAGCGGAGAACCCAATAGATTTACATCCAGTTAACGGTGCAGATGACATAAATTCACCGCTCCCGGCACAGCCGGATCCCGCAGACCCGCTGTCATATTTGACATCTGCAGTATAAATCAACAAAAAATATAGGGGAATGGTGCAGGGGAGGGTCGCGACCGCGGGACTCGAAGTGATTGATAATGCCCAGCAGCGTGAGCAGCATCGTCAAAGGCCGCCGGAATGAAGCGAAATGAAACATTACGGCGGAATGAATTGTGTATGACATGACAGGGCGGCGGCTCCCGTCCCCATCCCGTCGCCGTCCCCACTCTCCTTCTCCCCAGATTAGACTACGACTTCCCAAGTGTGTGAGTGCCAGCGGAGCGCGGCGGTCGCGGTGCTGGATTCGGGGGATCAGCCCCATGAAACCCCTACATTGAAGGGAGCGCGACTTCAGATCCCGGCAGACACTTGCAGACTCGGGCTTTGACTGCGCCTCACAAACCGATGCCCGGCGGTGATCCCGCGTACTTTGAAATATGGAGCGGCAATAAATGTCACAAGATTCATTAGAGAGGAAATACAAGTGACGAGCGTGACTTACACTGGGTGTACTGGTGACGAACAGGTGTTGCCTACGACGCCCTCACCGCTCTTCGGGTGTCCAATTCCCAGACCGAAAAGTGTGGTGGTGTCCCACAATTAAAGAAAATCTAAGAGGCCCACAACCTCCGTGGGTGCGCTAAAACTTGGTGTAATTATAACCTGTTTCAGTAGCTCGCGTGATGGCTTCGGTCCGTAAAATCGGACTGCTGCATCTTACGGCGGCTATATGCGCTGCTGCCGAACCCACCTGGGCAAGAAGTGTCAACGCCGGCAGAGCTGAACCTTTCGACCTTCAACCTTCTAAGCATCGGCTAGATTTTGTTGGCTGGGCCGAGGGGTGAATGGACGTCCTCCAGAAAATGGGGGGAAGCAGGCAGCATAACGCACGCAGGGCCACTCAGCCGGCGGATGAGAGGATGAGCTACCTCCGTCGCGGTCTGCTTCTTTTTGCATTCGAATTCGCGATCGCGTTCGCACAGTGATGCAAAACAATGATGGGCATGGATCTTAGGGGAGCCGCTTGCATAAATACTTCAGTCGCGTGTTTGGAAATCATTTTCTACTCAATGTCTTGGCATGCTGTTGCGGCTTTATCTGATTCATCGGTACTGTGTCCCTCCATCCGGCGACTGGCTTCTAGCCGTAGATTCTGTCACTGCGCCCGCGTTCCCTCGCACGGTGGAACATTTTTCCTCCATAGTTGATGCTCAGGTCCGGATTCGGATCCGACTTCGGCTTCGGCCTCGGCCTCGGCTTGGCGACTTACCTATAATAATCGTTTTTGCAATAAATGTTGCCATCACGTGAGTAGCATGAGGATTCCCGTTCCAGAGGCTGCTGACAGGCGTAGCACTGCAAGCAGCTGGCGTGCCAACGTTTTTCCACAGCGGAGAGGTAGAAGCGATCCTGCAGGAAGGTCAAAGTAAAATATTAAATAACATACTTTCATCCGGACGATTTTGGGCTATTCTCTATATATATTTCTTGGGAAAGAAATGAGAATAATTTAAATTTATATGTTGTATGCACAAGAACTGCGAAAGCACTTCATATCAGCTTCTGTTTTTATACCCTTGCAGGGTATTATAATTTTAGCCAGAAGTTTGCAACGCATTAAAGGATGTCTTCTCCACTTCCTTCTCTTCCGACCCTATAAAATATATATATTAGAGCGCGTAAGGAAATTGCGCGGTTTTTATGCCCTTGCAGGGTATTATAATTTTAGTCAGAAGTTTGCAACGCAGTGAAGGAGACATTTCCGACCCTATAAAGTATATATATATCAGCATCAACAGCCGAGTCGATCTAGCCATGTCCGTCTGTCCGTCTGTCCGTCCGTCGGTCCGTTTCTACAAAAACTAGTCCCTCAGTTTTAAAGCTATCTGAATGAAACTTTGCATATAGTCTTCTATATGCTCTTACTACTATATAAGTCCGAACCGGATCGGACGACTAAAGCAAATAGCTGTCATAGGAACAATCGGTAATTTTTAATGAAAAAAATTATAATTGGCAAATTTTTAACATATTTGCATAAAATTTTAGATCTGGCCGTTTTGTATTATTTTAGAATTTCGGTTTTAATTTTATCAAATCAAGCAACTATATCATATAGCTGCCATAGGAACGATCGGAAATTTTTCAGGAAAAAAATCTAACTAAGCCAATTTTCCACATATTTTCATAAAATTTGGGACTTGGCCACTTTTATTATTCCCGAATTTCGGTTTTAATTTTATTAAAATTGGACTTTATCATATAGCTGCCAAAGGAATATATATTTTTTGGCCTTGTTGCTCGCAACATTTTTCGCCAACAAAATTCTTTGCTGGCAACATTTATTTGATGTTAAATCGATTATTCTCTTCGACGGAACAGTGCAAATGTGTTAATTAGTTAAAAGAGCCGAAAAGACCCAAATGTGATTACTAACTTTTCAAAAAGGGGAAAGATCGTTCTAATGTTCAATTTGACCCAATAGATACTTTAAGATTCACATGACATAGTGGGTCAATTTCGTTCATAAGTATTCAATGCTGGACAATTATTTATTTATAATACTGTTTAAAAACAGAAACGAACGAAATTTTAATAGAAAATAATATGAGGACGTTCTTTTTTAATATAGACGCATGTGTCATATACTATTTTAAGACAAAAAACTTAAATCGTTCATTCAAATCGTGTGATTCAAGAAGTCAATAATTTTATTTGAAAATCTAGATTATAGAAAATATATTAAATAAACATATAGCCTCGTCAGAATAACGGGATTTGGCTATGACCTTGAATTCTGATTTTAAATGCTGATTACATAGATTCCCTGTTAGCACCCAATTGGGACACGATTTTATACTCCTAAGTCCGATTTGTTCGTTATATTTAGACTCAAAATCTGGCGCCATGCTCCGAAAACCTACCTGTATTTTCCGCCCACACCCGGCGCAGTCATCGAGGTTGCGCGCTATTTTGCTATCGTTGGTGGACTCGGGACTACTGGGTGGTCCGTACGGTTCCGTTTTGAATGATATGCCCGACGTCGTCTCGTCGCTGACTTCCGTGCAGTCCGTACGGCTGCGGCTGATCGAGAACTTGGCCGTAGAGTCCTCGATGGTGGCGCGATCAGCGGTCTCATAGCTGCAGGAACCAATAGTTTGTGGTGAAGTTCGCAGTTGGGTGGCATTGGGGCGAAATGGTTTCTTACCTTCTGAATGACTCGGTTGCGTATGCATTGCTAAATGGCTTTGTACTGTGATCACAAATATCCGGACACGAGGCTGAGGAGCACGTGCGGAACAATGGGTGATTATTATTTGCACCTGCAGCACTGCCACATTGATTGCTCCCTTGATGTGCTACAGGTGGTGTTGGACTTTTCTCCCTTGCGCCGGGCCCAAGAAATCTTGCGCTCTGCTGCTGCAATTTTTAAGAAAATAAGCATTATTGGTTGAACAAAATAATGGGAACCAGCACTACGATATGCACAGCGGTACCTCAGTCAGCTTTGAGATACTTGGTACTTGATAAAGCAACGGCTGTCTTACAAATGATGCGCTTAATGTTCAATGTCGATGGCGGCAAATACTAAAGCTGAGCCAAAGTTTGTTTTAAGTTAGAGCAGAGTTTTTCAGACTTATTCCGAGAAAACGATGCGCGACATTTGCGAAACGCCAACATATGAGCATGAGCCAGCGGCCATACCAGGCCGGGCCATGCCATCCCATCTCATCTCGCTTCTTTCCATCTCCGAACTTCATTTATTGGGGAACACAACATAGGGCAAGTACATACATATGTTCCTACCAAGCGAGTACAGAGCACATACGTAGTGTTGGCCAAGCGGAAGATTCCAGACTTCGAGAGGCCCACGTCCAACTTTCCGCCTCATCTCACCTCTTATCGCCTCTCCCGGCCCCTCCAATCATCTCCGCTCCAGTTTACTTATTTTTGATTAATTAGTTAAAAATAGATGACAACTGTCAGCCTTGGCAGCTTTGCGCTTCTCAGAAGGATGACAGGTTATCTTGCTCAACGATACTTTCCTTATTCGGTACACTTTTTCAGGAACATTTTTTAAACATTTTATTGGGTCTGACCTGGAACAAGTTGTTACCTTTAGGGGAACACAGGGCAGAAGACAAGTGCTATAAATTTATTATAGTCTTGCCCTTTTTGGATTGGAAATGTAGTCTCTGAGTTTCACCATGTCGATTGTTGTGTAAATAGACTATAAATCAGGACAGCACAGCGTGTTGCTTAAAAGCAAATTTAAAGAGAAATAGTAAAAGTAACACCTCACCATATTACTCTATTTCATTATTTACCCTAATCGTCGCGATTTTTATACCCTTGCAGGGCATTATAATTTTAGTCAGAAGTTTGCAACGCAGTAAAGGAGACATTTCCGACCCTATAAAGAATATATATTCTTAATCAGTATCAACAGCCGAGTCGATCTAGCCATGTCCGTCTGTCCGTCCGTCCGTCCGTTTCTACGCAAACTAGTCCCTCAGTTTTGAAGCTATCTGAATGAAACTTTGCAGATAGTCTTCTATATGCTCTCACTATTATATAAGTCGGAACGGACGACTATATCATATAGCTGCCATAAGAACGATCGGTAAATTTTAATGAAAAAATTATGACTTCGCCAATTTTTAAGATATTTGCATCAAATTTTAGATCTGATCATTTGGTTACATTTTAAAATTTCGATTTTATTTTTATCAAAATCTGACAACTATATCATATAGCTTCCATAGGACCGATCGGAAAATTTTAAGAAAAAAAATCTAACTAAGCCAATTTTCCACATATTTTCATAAAATTTTAGACGTAGCCATTTTGTATTATTCCAGAATAGAGATACATATATTCCTGTGGCAGCTATATAATATACATAGTAGTCCGTTTTTGATAAAATTAAAACCGATATTCTGAAATAATAATAAAAAAGCCATGTCTCAAATTTTATGAAAATATGTGGAAAATTGGCTTAGTTAGATTTTTTATCTCAAAGTTCTCCGATCGGTCCTGCTATATGATATAGTTGTCCGATTTTGATAAAATTAAATGTTATGCAAATATCTTAAAAATTGGCTAAGGTTTAATTTTTTTCATTAAAATTTACCGGTTTTTTTCTATACTATATATATTATATAGTCGTCCGATCCGGCCGGTTCCTACTTATACTACTATCTGCAAAGTTTCATTTAGAAAGCTTCAAAACTGAGGGACTAGTTTGCGTAGAAACGGACGGAAAGACGGACATGGCTAGATCGACTCGGCCGTTGACGCTGATCAAGAATATATATACTTTATAGGGTCGGAAATGTCTCCTTCACTGCGTTGCAAACTTTTGACTGAAATTATAATACCCTGCAATGGTATAAAAAACAGAAATATTGTATTGCATATAGAATGTCATATTCTATACCACAAATATATTTACACGGGAACCACTTGGATTGCATAATTTTTTCTTTTTTCATACCCTATTATAAGAGAAGGAGTGATTTCGAACACTAAAAGTATACATATTTTCTCAATCAGCATCAACAGTCGAGTTGATCTGGCGCCAGTGGCGTCTGTTTCTACGCAAATAAGTATTTCAGTTTTTAAGTTTTCTAAAACCTTTGTCAGTTTGTCTCATTTATTTTCTTTTTAAAATATTATATTATTATATAACTCGGAACGGAAGTTATAGATATAATTACAGTTTCAAACTTAATAATATCGAACAACTATATCATTTAGTGGCCACAGGAGCGATCGGTCAATTTATAGATGTTTTCTATATAAATGTTTTTTATGTATATCTCAGATTACTTTTTTATCCAATTGCTTTTGAATCGGCGGGCCGAAACTAGCTTCCTTTCCTTTTGTTTGGTTTCCTTTTCACGGTAAATATTTTAAAATTTGTTGTGTAAAAAAAAAAAAATAACCAAATTGAAACCAGAAATGAAACTGTCTTGCAGAAGGAGAAGTTTGTATACCTTTGCAGTTGAATTAGATTACATCGATTGCCCTTAAACATAATATTACTACCCGCTACCCAAAATGTGCAAGGCTAGCCAATGACTGTAGCAGGCAGAAAGAGGCATCTCCGACCCAATATCAATGATCAGCATCACCAGCTGACCAACACTTTTACCTAACCTTGTTAAGAGTTTAATAAGTTTAGTTAGAGAACAACCAAAGTTAATAAGTAGTTTCATATAATTTACATATTAAATATAGAAATGGCAGCTATATAATATAGATGGCCTTGTAAAGGCTATCTCCACAGTTTAATTCAGATAACTTAAATATTTAGAGGCTAGTTCGCGTAGAAATGGACGGACTGATATATGAACAGACATGCTAATTCATATCGACTTCTGCGGCTGATCAATATACTTTATAGGGTCGAATATGTCTCCTTCTCTGTATTGCAACTAGACTAGTATACGCTGCAACAGTACAACGGAAATTTTAAGTTGAGAAACGATTTATGTAATAGGGCCTGAGTACCTACAATTATTCTTTTGCCAATAACTTTCGAATTATTTTTAGTATTTTTATAGCAGATCAGCAAAAAAAAACCTAAACAATTTAAAAAAGGACAAAAAAAAAAGTCATAAATAAATATTTAATAATTCTATTTTGGCATTATAATAAGTTTGTTCAAAATTTAATCGCTGGAGGCTCATCGTTAAGTTCTTATAATTCTAAGTTATGAAACTTATGATCTGCGCCTAACTAATCCCAATCTTTAATAATCAATAAAAAAGACTACAAAATACAACAAAATTTGGATTTAGGCTTTTTTTTTTAAAAAAAAGTTTCGAATGGTATGTTATAGAGTGGTAGTCTGTAGTTTAGTGGATGTATAAAGGAATCTTAATCAGGCAAATATAAGCGATGTTTTTATGTATAGGCTTCAACCTGCATCTTGTTTTCTGCGCGAAAAGGCTTCATGGCAAAAAAGCTAGTTTGGCAACACTGCTTAAGAGCATTTTAGCCATTTTATTGAACCATAAATCAAATTCGCCATTTGGTAATATTAAGCATAAGTAAAGTTGAGTTTACATTTAAGGATTTGGCAATTAAATAAATAAAAATATAGCACCGTATAATAATAATTTATATGTGTACATACAATATGTTTAAATATATATATGCACGAAATATATTTAGCAAATCCGCTCAAACTATATTTTAAATTAGTGTCAATACTCTCGGGTGAGGATTTTCAGCCTTGTCTTGAATTAAAATATTTGACTTACATAAGCGCGTTGTACGAGTGCTTAAGTATTTCAGTGACCCTCCTTCCATTTTTGGTTGACAAATTATAAAATAGGTGTAAAGAGTTCAACAATATTTTTTATTATAAAAAATGTAATTCGTATTAGAATAATTAACAAATTTACTCATATTTTAATAAAACTTTAGCAGAAATGCATTTACTTCATATCTATAAACTATTTATATATTTATTATAATAAAATATATTTGTATAGTTAGATACTACCAATCGAACCGTTCATCAAATCCAATCTGTAGATTCCTAGATATTTGTATACCCTTGCAGGGTATTAACATTTTAGTCAGAAGTTTGCAACGCAGTGAAGGAGACAAATCCGACCCTATAAAGTATATGTATTCTAGCCATGTCCGTCTGTCCGTCTGTCCGTCTGTCCGTCTGTTCATCTGTCCGTCTGTCCGTCCGTCCGTTTCTACGCAAACTAGTCCCTCAGTTTTAAAGCTATCTGAATGAAACATTGCAGATAGTCTTTTATATGCTCTCACTACTATATACGTCGGAACCGGCCGGATCGGACGACTATATCATATAGCTGCCATAGGACTGATCGGAAAATTTTGAGACAAAAATCTAACTAAGCCAATTTTCACATATTGTCATTAAATTTGAGACATGACCATTTTGTATTATTCCAGAATTTCTGTTTTAATTTGATCAAATCGGACATATAGCTGATGAATATAGATATCTGTTTGGTTTTTTTGCTCGCAACATTTTTCGCCAGAAACATTCTTTGCTAGAAACATTTATTATATGTCAGTAAACGAGAAAAAGTCAGAACATTTTTCTTCGGCATGCCGAAGTTAACTTCCTTTCCTGTTTACGCTCGATTTGATCCGCTTAAAGAAATTCCAATGCATTGATTAAAAAATGTTACATATTTCCACTTCAAATAAACAATGGCAAATAACAACCAATAATTTTGGCACAATTGGATTAAAAGTTTTAAAATCCAAGCATTGTGTTATTTTTATACCCTTGCAGGGTATTATAATTTTAGTCAGAAGTTTGCAACGCAGTGAAGGAGACATTTCCGACCCTATAAAGTATATATATTCTTGATCAGCATCAACAGCCGAGTCGATCTAGCCATGTCCGTCTGTCCGTCTGTCCGTCCGTCCGTTTCTACGCAAACTAGTCACTCAGTTTTGAAGCTATCTGATTGAAACTTCGCTGATAGTCTTCTTTATGCTCTCACTACTATATAAGTCGGAACCGGCCGGATCGGACGACTATATCATATAGCTGCCATAGGAACGATCGGTACATTTTAATGAAAAAAGTTATAACTTAGCCAATTTTAAAGATATTTGCATAAAATTTTAGATCTGACCATTTAGTATTATTTTAAAATTTCGGTTTTAATTTTATGAAAATCGGACATCTATATCATATAGCTGTCATAGGACCGATCGGAAAATTTTGAGAAAAAAATCTAACTAAGGCGATTTTCCACATATATTCATGAAATTTGAGACATGGCCATTTTGTATTATTCCAGAATTTCGGTTTTAAATTGATAAAGATCGGACTACTGTATCATATAACTGCCATAGGAATATATACATATGTATATCTGTTTGGCTATGTTGCGTGCAACATTTTTCGCCAGCATTATTTTTTGCTGGCAACATTTGTTTTATGTTAGTAACCGAGAAAGCGAAAAAGTCAAAACATTTTTCTTCTTCTACGTACTGCAAGGGTATTTAAACTTCGGCATGCCGAAGTTAGCTTCCTTTCTAGTTGTATACTATTCTAGCGAGTCCCTCTATCCGAAATTTTGCAGATAGATTAATTTTTTTTTAAATAAATATATTATGTGTAGGTAATATAGTATACAAATTATTTTTATTTTAAATAATATATATTTCATTATTAATATTAATATTAATATCAAATAAATTTGGGGATTGGGTCAAAACCGATAGGTATACATATCTTATACTCTACCTCGTATTAGGTTAATTTGACCAATATGGACCAAAAGAATATTGCAAACTATGTCATACCGAAGGTATCCTTTCTAGTTAATTGATTATTTTGTATGCACTTTCTACAAATGGATAAATGTGAATGTACATGTGTATATGTATGTAGGTTATAGTCAACTCTGGAGAATCAGCATATTGAATAGCAACTCTCATCTGACTAAACTTGTTTCTTATTTTCATTTTGGATTTTAATCAATAGTATTTAAGACTTTTAGGAGTATTTCAACAATTTTCATACCTAATAATATATAAAAAATATATATTTTTCGATATTCAATTAGTTTTTTTTTAAGTTTATTAAATTAATATTATATAATGCATATATGCCTAATTTTTATATAATCAATATTTAAGAAACGATCAATTGTGTTACAAAAAAAAAACACTAACAGGAGATATATAAAACATGTATATTTCTGATAAAATCAAAATTTTGATAGAAGTAAAAAATAATTTTTAAATCAAGGTTGATAAATCTAATATAATCAAAAGTTATATAATGTATACTGAACAAGAAAGGAAGCTAACTTCGGCATGCCGAAGTTTTAATACCCTTGCAGTAATTAGAAGAAGAAGCAGAAAAATGTTCTGAATTTTTCGCTTTCTCGGGTACTGCATAAAATAAATGTTGCCAGTGGAGAATGTTGCTGGCGAAAAATGTTGCAAGCAACAAAGCCAAATAGATATTCCTATCGCAGCTATATGATATAGTGGTCCGATTTTGACAAATTTAAAACCGAAATTTTGGAATTTGCGTAGAAACTGACGGACTGACAGACGGACATACGGACATGGCTAGATCGACTCGGCTGTTGATGCTGATCAAGAATATATATACTTTATAGGGTCGGAAATGTCTCCTTCACTGCGTTGCAAACTTCTGATTAAAATTATAATACCCTGCAAGATTATAAAAAAAAACAACCAATACATTCTTACTACATTTAAAAATCCCGATTTTATTTCAATCTAAAAGTGGATGGCTGCCATCAAACATTATGGGAAAATCTGAGCAACGCCTTTGTTCTATATTTATTAAATTATTTATAGCTTGGGGACTGATGGTCAAATTTCAAACTAAAAGCTTACCAAAGGTAGCTTAAAATTGATTGCAGATTAATGGTAGAAGTACTGGACACTGCATTTTCAATGAAAGCCTCTAGTTTACTTTCTTTTCCTCAGCGGTTTCATCAAATTCTGAGGATTTTAGAAGATCTCAAACTCAAAGAGTCCTGTTGTTATAATATTTAAAGTTAGGATTCTAAGATTTTAGATAGGAGAAGAAAATTTATTTAAGGGAAAGCCCTTATCCCACTATGACTAAAAAACAAAGAATCGATTAAGTATGACCCGTGTACTAAAATCATGCCGGTTTGACAAATATCAACAACTGCAGCTCAATATAACAACGATTAATACAGATCAAAACTGTTGGAAAATGTTATCAAACCAGAACGCACAAAGGAATTTCTTATCGTCTCAGTGTGTTTGTAGCTCAGCCAGAGGCTTCTGCTTCACCGAGCTGTCTGTCGAGCTAGCCGGGATGGGGATCTTTTGGACTAGCTTTTGGTCTGGCACTGATAACTTCCAGTAACCCGGGCGCGAAGCGAGATAAGTCCTAAATTGTTGAGGGCCTTGCGCCAAAGTCGCTTGAGCTGTTCGGATGAGTTCGACCGGAGGCTTCATAAATTTGTCATTGCTATCGCTGGCAACAACGGACCTGAGGAGGCAGAGTGCTGTGGGAGTACTTACCCAATGCATCACAGGGCGCTCCTCGGTGCAGACGCCCATGTGCGTCTTTTGGAATGACGCGAGGTCTATTTCCAAGGATGATTTTCGTCGGAGGTGGTATGTTTGTTTTTATTATGTGTAGGTTCCTTGCCCTGTGAGCCAAAAACCTCCTTTGAAGAGCCAGCCGCTGGAACTCCCCCGTCGTTGGATTTCGACTGCCGAGAATTCAGAACAACACTTGACACCGACCGGTTGTGCGATTTGGCTTGCCAAAATATTGTATATATTTCGATTTATGGCCGGGTTGAATGGCAAGAATCACTTTGGTGTCGTCAACTCGAGGACTGAATATCTCGCGCTTGGCAACTTTTTGAACTAATTTCATTAATACGTATTTTAGTGACTAAATAAATTTTCGTTTCAGCGTAAAGGTAACTTGAGGAACATTTGGGTTTGAGTGGTCGTGGCCAGCTCTTGTCGGACCGCTTGGCTGGCTTGGGGTCTCGACGGACCTTTCCGAGATGCGTACTACTGATAAATCATCAGAAAGGCGGATGCGGGGATCAGCGTTTGGTGTTCGGATCCTTCGCTGCGTTGTTTATGTCTGGCCGTATGATCCCCTGCTTTATTTCAAGTCTGTCTTTTTCGCCAGGTCCGCTTCTCGTCGCTCGTTATTACCGTCGTGATAGCTCAATAAGCAGGGTGCTCATACTGCGCCCGTTGGCAATAGTCAGAGCCGTAATCCGCGGGGCGTGGTCTAAGTCTTCCCCAGCTTGGCTCAGATCCAGATCCCAGATCCCGCGAAATCCCGACCTGCTGACACTTCTCCTGCTACCGTAAAGCGTTATGCCACGAACTGTGATCCGACCTGAATTCGAACTCGATCTCGATATCCAATTTCAATCCGCGGCCGATCGTACAGAGGCGCGAGGACGACCACTCGGCGCAACTGCGTAACTGGGAATGCTTGGGCAGCAGTCGAGCGCAGCGCCGGCAACCGAAAAACTCAACCTCCCCGCTGTGTGGCGTGGCTGTGTGGCGTGGCTGTTTGTGTGAGTGTGCAGTGCTGTGCGCGCGCCCGCCTGAGCGAGGAAGTGTGCATGTGTGAGTGTGCTGAGCCTGTGTTGCCGGCCCGCTCGCACTCACGCTGTGCGCCGCCACTCTCTCCGTGGCAAATGGCGGCGCTCTCAGTGAATATGTCAGTATGTCGCACTCACTCTGACGCACTGCATCTTGCTCAAGAGGGCGTGGTGTGTTGTCACCCCAACCTGTGCGTACATCGCAGTGCACAGCCCGGGGGGCCAGGGGCTCGAGGCCTGTAGCTGGCTGCCAAACATGAATAATGCAACGATAGCAGTCTGCGAAGGCAGAAGCGGCTTTTAAACTGAGATGGTCTCGGCCTGGACCAGGGAGCCGGAGTCCGTGACAGAAATTTTGCGTCCGCGAAAGATGTTCGCTTGCCTCCCACACCCAACCGTCGGCTCACCGAGCACACCGCGCTCCGCACCCCGCACCCCGCACCCATCCACCAGCAGCAGTCACTGCTGTTTATTCTATTCTGGTTGTTAATACTGTCGCAGGAGCTGCTGCTCCTGTTCGGGTCGCTTTGGGATCTGTGCGGCACCACCACCTCGCTTTTAGACGCGAAAAGCTTTAAGAAAGTCGAGCAGGACTTATTTATTTTGATTTTACTGAGCTGCTTTGCCCCCACCATTGTGTACTTATTTTTCGTCTTCTTGGTCTTAAAGTTCCTTCTGGCTGCTGTCGTTGTTGTTGCAGCTTTGGGAGCTTATGAAAAACCCCGATAATGTCGACGACTGATTGGGTGGGTGTGGGTGATGTACTTGAGCTTTGCCCTTCTATTTCCCTTTTCTACATGTATCCGATTTGCGTTGTCAGCTGTTTTGTAATTCAGTTTTTTATACCCTTAGCATTGAACAGGGTATTCGTGCATATGTATGTATGTACTTATACATACGTTTGTACATACAAGAAAAGGGAGGAGGAACGTTTCGTACTTCCGTTCCTAAAAGATACATATATGAATATACGAATTGTGTATATATATTTTGATCCAATCCAATCCAATTCCAATTGGTTTATTACTCCTTACAAATGACAATCAAAGTTAGAACAGCTAAAAAGTAACTACATATTTGAACTTTTATGTTAAATTATCTCATAAACTTGACAATTAAGGGATGTTTGGATGTCGGATTTGAAAACAACGCAACAAATACCTTCGGAAATGTAAGTTCTGGCTCTATGATTTAAAAAACAGGTCAACAAAAAGACACAGAGATTAAACGCGACTGATTCTGATGTACCATTGCTAATGCAAAAAAATAAAGATTTCCATCACGTACGAATTTTGAGAAAATAACGGTAAAATTACGAAAAGTGAAAGCTCCATAATTTCCTTTAATATTGAGAAAGGGTCACAAATGAGGGGGACTTGTCAGGTTTATTGCTCTATATCTTATCAATTTTAAAATATTTTGATACAATAACTGTGAAAAATGGCTCCTTTATACAGCGCTTTTACAAAATTTATAATTAATTTGGAAAAATAACTAAAAACACAAAAAAAAACAAAATACGTGGAAAATCAATATATATACCTCGAGTTCTTTATTTAATTTCTTACACTTCAAAATCGTAATCTTAAAGAATAGCCGCTTATTTAACTGAATATAAGTGAAATTAGATGTCACATGATAAAAACAAAAGAATTTGTATAAAAAAAAGTGTTTTACAGGTTCTGCAGCTTAATGGTATAATATCTTGTATGGTAAATTATATTAAATCTATTGTGGACACGGGAATCATATTTTTTTAAACTGTTTTCCAACTGGATGTAAAAGAAATACAAACGTAGAAAACAAATTTATTATTAGCTTGTCTATTGAATATCTACTGAACGATGTTTACTCCATGCGACGGGATGTGTCCCTGTTTTTTAAGGAAATACGGACCACTTCATTAATGTCCGGTAAACTATAATAATTTAGGTAAACGAAGTATCACTTAGAATTTATCTTACTGACTGATTATGAACAAGAGTACTGCTCCTAGTACAGTGTTAATAAAAAAGGTAGCTAGCTTTGGCACCCCAAATTTTTTATACACTTGCAGTTTTCAATTGGATAATTATAAATACAAAGCATATAATAATTTCGTGCTGATAAAATTTCAAAACAAATTATTTATAAATCCTATAAAGTAACTATGTATATTTGAAATTTGACATACATAAAGTAATATAAATTATAAATATACACAGTTTTACATTCACTTCAGCTTGAGATTTTTCTCTGCATGTGTCAATTGTTCCTATTTGTTAGTTAGAATTTGTCGTTAGAAAAATTAAAACAAAAATTCTAAAATAATACAAAATGGTCATGTCTTAAAGTAAATGGAAATATGTTTAAAAACATATATAATTATTACTTTCTAACTTTCTGATCGTTTCAGTGCCAGCTATATGATAATGTCATCCGATTCCGACTTCTGTATTAATAATAATAGTCAGAATAATATTTAAAGTTTTATTTAGATAGCTTCAAAACTGAGGGACAAGAAACGAACACGGCTAGATCTACTCATATTTATATGTTGATCAAGAATATATACATAGCCTTTATAGGGTCGAAAATGACTTCTTCACTGCGTTGCAAACTTCTGACTAAAATTATAATACCCTGTAAGGGTACAAAAATGACAAATTTTGTATATTGTTTAAAGGTCCCCAAATCGACTCGTCTGTGAATGGCGTCAGCAAAAGAATTCTTTCTTGTTTTAACGGTTAATACATTAATAATTTAAACTGCTTATAGATAGGGAATATTTAATTTAAGACTACAAAATATTTAGGTATGGCTACACAAGTTTCTACAAGTCAATATAAAAAGGAAGGTTTCTGCAAATAAAGTAATTCTTACACCGAATATACAGAAAAGCCTTTCACATTTTCAAAAGCAAGGGTGTTCCCGCTCTCAGACTTAGCGCGTCTGCCTTTCATCGCACCCGGATTGGAAAATACACGCTCTTTGGCTTTCAGGCAATGATGCTAGGCAACGAATTGAAAAATCCAAGCTCTGAAAATGGTGAACAATTTTCTGTCTATTTAACTTTTATGATGGTCTTCTGGGATGGTTGGTGTCTGGGTTGTACCTAGGGGTGGGCAATGGGCTACGTTCCACTTGCCAGCTCCCACATAAAGAAACATAAAAACTTTATCTCTTTGAAACTCGGCAGAAACATAACGTAAGCAGTGCTCCGCCTCTTTTTTTAAGGATCTGTACATACAACCTACTACCACAACACACACACACACACCCCTCAATAGCATGATTGTCAAAGTTTACGTTTTACTTCTAGTGCGGTGTTCTGAAGCAGCTTTGTGTAGCAGCCGGAGGGGATCGGGGTGTGTGGTGGGAAACGTTACCGGGAGGGAAGCCGTGCCCTACAATGCAACCTTTGGTACTGCAAAGTATACAGAAGAGCTACAAAAGCTATGGCGGCGGCATCGCTGACGAGGTACTTTGCTTCGTGGGGTGGGGCAGAACCGCAGTGACGTAAATACGAAAATCCGATATTACGTTTCCATTCGTTGGGACAGCCAAGGGTGTGTGCGTGCCAAGCGGGTGTAAGGTTGTTTTACTTGTTACACAAGTACTTCGCTTTGGCACTGCACTGAAAATACGGAGGATGCGATGAGTAGGACGCTGCAAGAACAATTCTACACGCAAAACCACAGCCCTCGATTTGAATCCTTTTACAAAAAAGCACTACAAACCGAAATCCCACCGAACGAAGCGCTTCTAAACAAAAAGTTGAAATTCAACGCAAAAGACAGGTAAACTAAAGTCTCGGGATCGTGTGTGAATGCGTGTTGGTTTGTATATTCGACGGCTACTCCGGATTCAGAGGAAAAATAAAGCAGGTTATATATAACGGGGCAGCAATATACGCTTCTTTAAGGATGCCAGCATATTGGAGAACAAATACTAAACCTATTCCTTTTAGTAGTAAAAATAATTTAAAAAGAAAGGCAGCTAACTCTGGAAACCGGAGTTTTGAAAATCGTGATATTCGGCCAAATGAAAAGAAAGTACCAAATTTAAAAGATGAGTTTATGTAATTAGTCGATAGGTACGATTGTAATACATTTTAAATCATTATTTTCAACTCGTTAAATTCCTAAATCTCAGATAATATTATATGTTGTAATACAATATGTTACTTATTAAAATTGTTATTTAAATTGTCGAATCGATATTTTACAAGAAAGGAAGCTAACTTCGACATTCCGAAGTTTAAATACCCTGCAAGAAGAAGAGAAATGTTTTGACTTTTTCGCTTTCTCGGGTACTGTCATAAAATAAATGCCAGAGCAGAATGTTGCTGGCGAAAAATGTTGCAAGCAACAAAGCCAAACAGATATATATTCCTAGTGGTCCAATTTTGATAAAATTTAAACCGAAATTCTAGAATAATACATAAGTCCATGTCTCAAATTTCTTGAAAATATGTGGAAAATTGGCTTAGTTAGCTTTTTTATCCTCAAAATGTTCAGATCGATCCTATGACAGCATATGATATAGTTGTCCAATTAAAAAAAATTAAAGCCGAAATTCTAGAATACTACAAAATGGCAAATCTCAAATTTTATGCAAATATGTTAAAAATTGGCTAAGTTATATATTTTTCGATAAAATTTCCCGATCGTTCCTATGGCAGCTATATGATATAGTTGACCAATCCGGCCCGTTCCGACTTGTATAGTAGTGAGAGCATATAGAAGACTATCTGCAAAGTTTCATTCAGTTCGTTTAAAAACTCATAGATTAATTTGCGTAGACACGGACAGACGGACATAAGAATCCAGATCGATTTAGTCGATATAAATTTACATGTAATCCAAATTCATTTACATACAGTTTTTTAGGATTTGTGAGTGCGAAAATGAGAATGGCCAAATTTAAAAACAAACTGAATCTGCGTGCAAGAGAGCTTTCTTAATTGTTTTTAACATTATTTCAATAACGTTATTATGTACGATTTTAAAATGTACTAAATTCATCGAAATTCTTCTTCTTTTCTTTCTTCTTCTTCTTTTTTTTTAATTTTGGATCGATTTTTAACGGTTCAATTGCAAACTGCTAGGATATACAAGCTAATGTTAACTTCCTTTCTTGAGTTAATGTCATTGCAAAGGGTACTTTTTCACTGCAAAGCAATAATGCCAACGTTTCCTTTTTTGTTTTATTTCTTCGAGTCTTGGGAAAACTCGTCATCACTGTTACCTCACCGCGTATATCACATATCAGAAATAATTTGTGTATACCCTTGCAGCGTATTATAATTTTAGTCAGATGTTTGCATCGGAGTAAAGGAGACATTTCCGACCCTATAAACTATATATATTCTTGATCAGCATCAACAGTCGAGTCGATCTAGTCATGTCCGTCTGTCCGTCTGTCCGATTCTTCGCAAACTAGTCCTATTCTCGCTACTATATAAGTCGAAACGGGCGGGATCGGACGACTATATCTTATAGCTGCCATAGGACCAATCGAAAAATTTTGAAGAAAAAAATCTAAGACCTCATATTTCCATAGAATTTCAGATATGGCCCTTTTGTATTATTCCCGAATTTCGGTTTTAATTTTATCCAAATCAGACTACTATATCATTTAGCTGGCATAGGAATATATATATCTGTTTGGCTCTGTAGCTCGCTACATTTCGTTCGTTGGCAACTTTTTTCGCTGGCAACATTTTGCTCTCGCAACATTTATTTTATGTCAGTACCCGAGAAAGCGAAAAAGTCCGAACATTTTTCATCTTCTACGTACTGCAAGGGTATTTAAGCTTCGGCCTGCCGAACTTCGCTTCCTTTATTGTTCAAACTTATTTTTACTAAATATGTATAGTAAAAGTTCAAAGTTAACATTACGAAACATTTAATACGAACTTTAAAGGGTAATTAACGAGAAAGCGAATTTTCGAATGTATTATATTCCAAATTCTGCAATCTCAAGGGCTATAAATACACGTATGAAAATCGGTACAGCGTTTTTTGGAAATATTGATAAGCTAAAAACACGTTTTTCAATTTATTTGGTACACTTTCATTTGCCTTTTTCCTGTAGATTTAGTCTTTTAGAAACTATGTGTACAGTGTAATTTGGCATTGCATAGAAATAAAACAATAAAATCGACGACTTACAATTTATAACTACTTAGGATATGGAAATGTTCTTAATCAGAATCTCGGGTTTATTCTAATAAAAATTTGAAGACTCTATCATATAGCTGTCAATAGTTAATCTGTAGCCGACCTCGGAAAATCGGCAAAAGTTCGCGGTTTTTACAGTGAATATATGAAGCGGGCATTTTTAAGCTTGATCTGCATGCTCCAGATAAGAAGAAGAAGAACAATACTTTTCGTTTGTTTTCTTTTAAAAAAGCCCAACATTTTTTTGTATAATTTATTCATTTTGCAAATTTCCAATTATTTATGCACTTTTTGTTAAAATAATCATTCAAGTTTACATAAATTACATTAAACTTACATAATACAAGTTTACATAATTTACATAATTTACATTAATTAATAATATTCATTATACATTGAATTTATATCATTAAATGTCCTTACAAAGTCAGGAATTGAAAAACAAGCCGCCAATACAGGAAAAATGTATGCCCGCCATACAATTTCGTGCTGCGCAGCGACTGTGCTTGTATCAGAATTTGCACGAAACCGCGCGTCTTTTACGCTGAGTTCAAAGTATCTTTTGCTTTGTAAATTCGGGGTGGCAGTTCGGGGCAGCCGATCTTTTTTGAATATGATAAAGAACATATTCAAGAACAACACCTCATACGCCAAACCCATCGAGGGTTATCGAACCATTTTTAAAATTCAATCAAAGTTGAAAAATAGGTGAAAAATAGTACTTCGGTAAAACAGGTATGCCTGAACATGGAAAAAATATTATAATTTTATTCTACCTTCGTTTTACCGAGATTTGATTACCCTTTCGATAGAGACCATTACTAAGACGGTCGGTTATATATTTTACCTCAAAATCGACCGCAAAGTCTGCACAAAAGGTTCAACTTCCCGTCGTCCCGCCTGACCGCGTCCTTTTGCGTGTAAAATATCTGAAGTGATTTGTAAACAAATTAAAGGCCTGCACGTGTCAGTCCCGTTAAGCCGTGACCCTTATGCCTTATCCATTATGAACACTCCCTAACAACGGTCATTTGTAGGGCAAAGAGTCTTGTTAATACGAGTTGGGGGTTACATCTTGATCCTGCCCTGAGGGGCCTTCAAGTTTAAACTTGAACTTATTTGTGAGCCTAAATTTCGCAAAAGTTTTATGTTCGATAAAGGCATGGCTAGATCGACTTTTCTGCTGGTTTTGATCGACAATATATTTTACATTATAGTGTTGGAAATAAAGCTTTCCCTGTGTTGTAAACTTGACTTTTGACAAAACCACATGAAATGGATAGGACTTATGACATTGATTTAAACTATAACTTGTTATCAATTGGAACATTGGATTATCTACGATTGTTTCATTTATAAGGGAGACTAGGAAAATAAGCGAAAGTGCAAAGTTTTTTACATAAATTTTGTATTCTAATTAATTCATTCTTTTGATTTCATCGGAATAAACTTAAAAAGATTCAATAGCAAACTGCACAAACTACAAATTGTGCCGAAATAAGCTTACTTCAAATGGAATCAAATATAACCTTGCCAGTTTTCAACATGTTCTCATATAATTTGAGACATGACCGTTTTGTATTATTCTAGAATTTCGGTTTTAATTTTATCAAAATCGGAATACTATATCATAACTGTCATAGAAACGTTCTTAAAATTTATTGAAAAACATTTGAGCTCCGCTGTTTTTCAACATATTTATATCTCCTCAGAGATAAAGCCGTTAGGTATTATTTCAGAATTTTGGTTTTAATTGTATGCAAATCGGATGATTATATCATATAGCTGGCATAGCAACGCTTGTTGAGTGTAGAGGAAAATGCGAGGCTGTGAACGTAAAACTGTAACTGTACATGTAATATGAATATGAAAATGTTAGGAGGGAATTTTTTACGATGTGTATAAATAATTTATATAACTCCTGTTAGTTTTTTTCATTTGATCAAATCGAATTAAATTAAAATGATTCAATTGTAAGTTGCAAGGGAATACAAACTTCGACGTGCCGAAATCAGCTCCTTTCCTGCTTTAGTTGTTTTTTTATTTATTTCAAAAACTTGGTTACTTGGTCACAAATAATACGATCAAATAGTTATTATAACATATATTTAACATTGCACAAATCTTTAAACACTGCTACATAAAATATATCTAAACCTGTATGTTATTCAGAAATGGAGAAGAAATTACCACCTATTACCCCAAGGAAAATGATCAAAGTATTTTACACCTTATACCGATACTACGCTAATGTAATGAGCAAACATAGGGTAGATCGTAAGTACGCCGGAGATTAGGAGCTGCCGAATTGGGGGTTTGCCGGGGCGACCCATCGCAAGACAAATACACCGTGTTGGCGTTGCACCTACGCAAGCCGCATACAAAGAGTCGGGAAAGACGCCATTGGCAAACACAGCTAGTTGCAGCTAGCGAACCTCTCACCTACGCCGTACACTCCTGCCCCGGTCATGCTGCTTCTGTAGTGTGCATATAATTAAGGCAAACAACGGGAATCGATTTATGTGCTGGACTGATTAGCAGATCGGTCTTAAATGCCTTTTATGAACTTATAAGCGAGTGAGGTCAATGCGAAGCAGGAAACGCCTTAGTTAGTAAAACTTCCCAAAATAGTTCCCAGAAAGTGTCAGGGTCCCAGGCCTGCCAGAAGCCTGCGGAATTTTTACGCAGAACAATGTCCACATATCGCTTCCGTTTGTCAGCAAATATTTCACAGCAATAATATTGATCCGAAACTGGGCCAGCTAGCGACGCCGAAATGATTAAAATTACCACTTAATTGGGTCGGCCCAAAAACGCGATAGCCACCTCGAGCTGGACATACTTTTGGGTTCCTGGCTCGTATTCCTGTGGTATACAGATAAGAATCTAATTTATAGCTACGTGTTTTTTGCTTTCAGTCCACAGGTAGCGGCCCGGACCCGATCTCAAGTCCTCTTTCACACTGTCCCTTCCAGTTAGACGATGGTGGGTCAAATATTTTTGTATTTAATAAACGGGCTACCGAATTTCGCATTTCCTGCCAGGTCGTTTGGTTTGGGGTCTGCTCGCCTATAATTTGCCCTTCAATTTGGCTAACGCATCAATATTATTACGAGGCCCAGGCTTTTGGAGTAGCCGGTCCATCCGTAATTTGTGAAACGCAGGTTCATGCTTACGTGATGGCATTTCACGACGACGAAAGGGACTATTAAGCCCCATAAAGTTTGGAATAGGAAATGGTCCAACAGAACCAAAGATAAACCGGCAATGATCGTGCAGAATTACGGGTCGAACAATCAATGGATATGTTCACGGTTTTATTTAACGCTGACGCATGCAAAGGCCGAGACACAATAAGATGTTACACAAAGGCCCAAGCTTACGCTGAACTGAAACTGGTTTCGGAGCCAAAGACCAGTAGCCAGCGGAAGAGGCCCCAGCTCCACCTTGTCTACAAAGTAACTTAATTTACCCCAAGAAAGAGTAGTGCAATTGTTGCCCGCCATGGGTTGACATGCGCATGACGTAGGCACAATTAATATTTCTATTGCAAACGAATTCTTACGGCCCGCTCACATACATCGACTCATAAGGCATTGTTCCCCCGACCAAGCTGCTGGGTATTGGTATTGTGCCCGTCTTTATTCACACTTTCATTTGGACTGGGTCGCCGGCCGTCATTTTTGTATTATGATTTATTTTTCTCTGAGCCCGCTTTATCGCCGTAATCACAACAAAGTTGAGTGACAAATACAAATATGGGGCCAACAATGAGAGCGAGAGTTCGCCCGGTCGGCAGCTGTTCAGCTCCCATCAAGCTAGAAAGTGACTAGTCGAAACGCGATCTCACCCCGGCACTATACCCCTTCGATCGGAAGCACTCTTAAAAACCCACTAATTACAGATGTTTGCATACAGGCAGAGGGGCCAGCGGCTGAGCTTTCGATGCAAATGACCTCCCCTGCCGCAGTGGTGCTCATTGAGACATCAAACACAACTTGACGAAAAGCGAGTATGACGTTTATTTAATTCGGAGTAATGATTTCATCGCGCGCCGTGTAATCGATAAGCATCTGCAGCGGGTGCACAGGGGCGCATTCGGTCCACGGGCAGGGCGAGCACTTGAGATAATCGCCTTAGGGTTGTTTTGGCAGCGGGTGCTACCAGGAGACTGCTACCAGGCGGTCCGAGCACCATAAACGATCCTGTAATTTTCGTTAGGCGTGCGCTCGCAAGTGTCCTTTGTGAGGGCACCCAAGCGGCAGGGGCGAGAGCATGACCGGGACAAAGGCCATTGTTGTTCATGTCGATTATTATCGCGGCAATGAGCAAAACTATTGCCGACACATGTATCCGTTTATTTGTCATGACTTTTTCCCTTATCGACCGACCCTCGAGCAGTCCCACTCTCGAGCACCCTTGTAGGCTGAAGCTATTGCTTCACCCTTCCCACGGAAAGCTCTGACATATTGTCTGCTAATCAGTTCCGCCGCAAAAGGTTCTGATGAAATCCTTTAGTTCTCCCTTAGGAATAACGCGGCCTAAACGAGCAATCACTGCGGAGACACACCGCATCATTTTAATTAGGGTTGTTAGGGTTGTAGGTCTCATCGCTCTACTGTAAACTCCCAACCTAGGAACCCCGCGGCACACTTTTGAAGGCTTTATTGTCATCATAATTCTATTCGAAGTTGGATTCCCAAAGGACCTGCGGAAGGGCAACCCCAAGCACGTAATGAAGCAAATCATGTGTTGACCACTTTATTAATCCTATGTGAAATTTGTAAACAAAGCAACTGCTTGGTTCCTTTTGTGGCGGGACTGACATATGTATATATGACATTCTGCCAAGTCCCGCCAACATGCGCTGCAATAATTTTTTATGAAATCACAGGAGAAGTAAGCCTTGGGGACACATAAGGGCAGTTGTTGGTGATTTCGATGCCGCGTTCTCGGATCTTGTGTCATAAGAAAAAGAGTCAATTCCACAAATTAGGACCCAAGGGACCAAATTATTAAAAATCTAAAAGGCTACTTCTGGGGTCCGAAGCTGAAAATGCTTGCCTATTATTGTTATTATTATTATTATAGTTATGCCGAGAACTAATATTTCCTTGAGACACAATCACGCAATAAAATAGATATATTATTAGTGAAATTGAAAATAAATCAAACCTTTGACAAACATAAAAGAAAGTTTACTTTTGACAGAATAAAAATTAATAATAAAAATAACATCAAACATAACATAACAACATAAATGAAGCAAACGCCCCACACTTGCCGAAAAGATACAGATACATTGCAAAAATTAACTTTTTGATGACAACGGATCGTAAAAATATTGCATTCGCCAGGTAATAGTTCAAAAGGGTTGAATCCAAAAAATTGGCGTTTGGCGTATGAGGTGTTGTTCTTGAATATGTTCTTTACCATATTTCAACAAGATCGGGTCCCCTGACGCACACCAGGAGTTGAGATACTTTTGCTTTACAAAAATCATAACTCTTGAACCAGTTAAGAAAAAATATTTTAATTTTATTCTACCTTCGTTTTACCGAGATTTTATTACCCTTTCGGTAGAGACCATAACCAAGCCGGTCGGTTACATATTGTTCCTAAAAATCGACCGCAAAGTCTGCACTTTGTAAAAAAAACTATCTTTTTTTTCGGAAAGATACAGATACTATACAAAAATCCAATTTTTCATGACAACGGATCGTAAAAATTGTTATTGCACTCGACAGGTAATAGTTCAAAAGAGCTGAATCCAAAAAATTATTCAAATCGGTTAAATATTTAAGAAGTTTAAGAACACGTGTAGTGTTCAAAGTTAAACCTTTTTTGCAGACTTTGCGGTCGATTTCGAGGTAAAATATGTAACCGACTTAGGTATGGTCTCTATTGAAAGGGTAATCAAATCTCGGTAAAACGAAGGTGGAATAAAATTATAATATTTTTTCCACGTTCATGCATACCTGTTTTACCGAAGTACTATTTTTCACCTATTTTTCAACTTTGATTGAATTTTAAAAATGGCTCGATAACCCTCGATGGG
The DNA here is from genome assembly GCA_008042675.1 of Drosophila seguyi. NCBI lineage: Eukaryota > Metazoa > Arthropoda > Insecta > Diptera > Drosophilidae > Drosophila > Drosophila seguyi. Next base: position 74,636 of record VNJU01002008.1, read on the forward strand.
TTTGGCGTATGAGGTGTTGTTCTTGAATATGTTCTTTATCATATAAAAAAAAGATCGGCTGCCCCGAACTGCCACCCCGAATTTACAAAGCAAAAGACAAAAAGACAAAAAAAAGCGCGGTTTCGTGCAAATTCTGATACAGGCACAGTCGCTGCGCAGCACGAAATTGTATGGCGGGCATACATTTTTCCTGTATTGACGGCTTGTTTTTCAATTCCTGACTTTGTAAGGACATTTAATGATATAAATTCAATGTATAATGAATATTATTAATTAATGTAAATTATGTTAATTATGTAAACTTGTATTATGTAAGTTTAATGTAATGTAACTTGAATGATTATTTTTAACAAAAAGTGCATAAATAATTGGAAATTGACAAAATGAATAAATTATAAAAAAAAATTTTTTTCCCCTAAAATTTGTTTATGTTTGTTTTTGAAACATTTAATATGCACCATATTAGCATATTTAGGAGAAAACAAAGGAAATGTATTTTTCGAAATTGAATATAAACTGAGAAAACTGCCTCAAAAAACATTCATTTTCGATTATAAAATCTACTATTTATCACACAATATTGTGTGACCACTTAATCGAAAGGAATTCAAATTACCTTTCATATAAAAATATCACAACTGGTTCAAGAGCTGTGATTTTTTCAAAGCAAAAGTACACTGCAAGCGTGCGCCCTTGCAGCTTACAATTGGATCATTATAATTGAATCAAATTTGATTAAATAAAAAGAAAAACGAATTTGATAAAATTTAAGTCGAAATTCTATAAATCTGGATAGGTTCATCAACATTTTCCGATCGATCCTATGTCTGTTATGTGATGTAGTCGTCCAAACCGGCCCGTTCCGACTAATATAGTAGTGAGAACATGTCAGAATATTTTTCTTCTTTTTCTACTTACTGCAAGGGTATTTAAACTTCGGCATGCCGAAATTAGCTTTTTTTCTTGTTAGAATAATAATTAAAAATAAAACTTATTCTCCAATTTTTATTAAAAAATTAAAAATATTTTTTAAATTTTTAACGAAGCGTAAGTTATAATTTTTATACCCTTGCAGGGTATTATAATTTTAGTCAGAAGTTTGCAACGCAGTGAAGGAGACATTTCCGACCCTATTAAGTGTTTTCGAACTGATTCGGTG
>VNJU01002010.1:0-12669 GCA_008042675.1 Drosophila seguyi
TACTTATTTATTATTTAATTATAATTAATTAATTATTTATTTATCTAAACCCATTTATTTATTTATTTATATATATTGATCATTATTTATTTATTTATTAAACTTATTTAAGTGTTATTTAATTATGTGCCAGTCCTTAAGATTATTTGTTAATTTATGTGATCTATTCGTCTGTGTATTATAATTTATTTATTTATTTATTTTGGTGGCTATTAATATGCCATAAAAACACACACATATTCATAAAAAAAGACGATATAACTTAAAAATAGCACGTGAACATGTATTAAACGAACAAGGCACTCCAAATAACACTATGATCAATTAAATGTACAAAAAATTCAACACAAAAAAAAACAAATGTAAAAACAATTGAATCGCGCCGAGTTCAAGTAATTTTAGAATCTAAGTCATATCAATATCCGTGAGAAGGCCAGGCCAATCCTGTGTAGAGGTATGGACCTTTGTTGAGTAGACACTACAGACCCATCTCAGCCCCTGATCCTCATTATAGCTCCAGTTAGGCAGAAAAAAATCTAGTATAAATGTGACGGTCAATTGAATGCAATAATTTATATATCTATTTTTATACGTACATACCCGTGCAGTAGTTTCGCGTTCTCGTCGTCCTTTTCCTGTTCATTCGTCGTCGTTGTTGTTGTTATATTTTGTTTACTTTGGCCCGGGGCTATGGAAGCCTGAAATGAAGAAATGAAAATGTTAAGTAATATTAGTTGGATCCATAAGTAAATAATATAATGAATATGAATTGCTAGAGTCTATTATTTGGGGGGGAAAAGATGAGCGGATGAGCCGGTAGCCTGGGAGAAGCCAACGGACATGCCAGGGAGATCCTCGAGGTGGACATGGACGGAACTCAGGTAGGGAGGGTGCGTCGGGGTCATTTCCAGCAAAGACCCGAATATGCGTCGTTGAGTCTTGTGTTAGTCGATCACTTGTAGTTTTGTTGATGTTTTGTTTGTGGCTTCCATATCGATTGGAATGTATGGTGCGACCTGTGGGCACAGGGGAAAAATCCGCCCTGACTGGCTAGCCGGCCTTGCCCCTACAAAAAAAGCAGGCCGTAACAGTGTTTCAAGCCTTTGGAAGAACTGACCTAAGTCCAGAATTCCATTGGTGTACAGATCGCTAATATCAATTCTCGCAACAACTCTATTTCCATGTTTCAGTAAACATTTGGATTCTGTTATTCGCAAGGTCACTACTTTACGTACTTCGTCATTTTTTATGGTTTCATATACGTTGGGCTTAGAAGCGCTGACAATAGATTGCTTTGGCAAGTCTAATTGTTCATTTCCTGCGCACGATTTTTTCTGTTTACTTTTATTTCGCATAGTGACTTTTAAAACGTTTGAATTTATGTTTATTAGTTCCTTGATGGTTATTCTTGATAACGCATCTGCAACGTGATTGTCTTTGCCCTTTAGGTACTCTACAGTGAAGTCATATTCTTCTAATTCTAGCCGCATTCGGGTTAGTTTAGAGCTGGGATTTACCATCGAAAACAAATACGTGAGTGGTCTGTGATCTGTTTTGACAGTAAAGTGGTTGCCATAAATATATGGTCTGAAGTGCAATATTTCCAATGGATTGCTGCTAGATCTAGTTCCGTGGTACTCTTGTTACTTTCACCTTTTGTAAAGGCTCTTGATGCATATGCAACTGGAAGTTGGAGTTCATTGTGGCTTTGAGTTAAAACCGCTCCACACGCTTGTTTGCTTGCATCCGTGATTATGCAAAATTCTTTGATGAAATCTGGACATTGTAACAGAGTTGGCTGCATTAGGTGGTTTTTTAGGTACTCAAATGCATTTTGGCATTCAATTGACCATTCAAAGGGAACATTCTTTTTACATAATCTTGTTATTTCTTGGACGTTGATGTACTACGATCAGTACACTCAAGTGGCCCGTATGACACCAAGCACGTGCTTTTTCGTGTTAGGTGTTAGTAGGCGCGAATGATAATAGTATAGAAAAGGAATTCGAGGAAGTAACTACTGGAGTGCTGCCAGATTGTTTGCTTGCGTGAGTACTAAGTGGGTTAGTATTAACGTTTTTAGTTTAGGAAGGCTATCTACGTTTGAAATTCTTTTGTACAAATCGTTATAATGTGCTCATAAGACTCTAAAGGGTTCATGCAATTGAAAGGACGTTCTACAATGGCGCAGCACTAAGGGAATATAGGATCTCATATTTCTACTCGGTACGTGAAAGTTAAGCTGACCCAACAAGTCAGCTCTTTCCACGTCACCGTGGATAAGGTTATAAATAAAGGTAATGCCAAGCATGGTTCTACGGTTGGATAAGGATGGTAAGTTAATAAGGAGGAGTCTACTAGAATAGGAGGGTAACCTCTGGTTTGCATCCCAGTTTAAGCCGCGTAAAGCAAAAAGTAAAAAGTTCTTTTGAACCGACTCGATGCGTTTACTGTGGACCCCATACTGGGGGCTCCAAACGCAAAATCCATATTCTAAGATAGGACGAACTAAAGAAATATATAGAGATTTTGTAACGTACGGGTCATTAAATTCTTTCGACCAACGTTTAATAAATCCCAGCACACCTCTGGCTTTATTTACCATGCATGAAATATGATCAATAAAGTCAAGTTTAGGATCCAGACGGACACCTAAATCATCAACTAAAGCAATTCTTTTCAAAGGGCAGCAGTTCAGCGTGTAAGTCGCAAGCTTAGGAGCGACACGAGAGAATGTCATAAGCTTGCATTTAGAGCCGTTTAAGTTTAATAGGTTTGCACTGCACCATGTTTGAAAATTGTTAAGATCTGTTTGTAAATCAGACTGGCAAGACGCGTCCGTATATTGCACACAAAGTTTGACGTCATCCGCGTACATAAGTACTCTGGAGTTAGTCAGAACTTTGGGCAGATCGTTAATAAATAATGTAAACAGCAGGGGACCCTTCCTTGGCTTCCTTGCGGGACGCCAGAAGTAACCATGAGAACATTAGATAAGGTGTTTTTAAATAGGACCCTTTGCGTCCTGCCATTCAGATAACTTGAGTTCCAATTATGGAACTCACCATAGTTGCGCGACGGCGCAAACTAAACGGAGAAGGCACAAAAAGAATGCAAAAAAATGCAAAAGCAAACACTAGCAGCACAACTAAAATGTGAAATTAATAATAATTAAATACACAAAACAGAATAGCTGCATGCACACGAAGTGAACGGGATCTTTAATAATCGCAAAATCAAAGAATTAGAATAAAACACTGGTTGTTTTTAGCAAAAATTACACAAAACGAGAGCGCAAGAAAAAAACACGTCTGTTCACTTGGAAGAGAGAAAGAAAGAATGAATAGTCGGCGAAGTTCTTTAAAAAACGGCGGTAATAATTACAAAATGCAATGAATCTTCTAGCGCTGTCCGCATCGTGCGGGACTGGATAGTTTTGACGACGTCATATTTCTTGTCATCGGGCAAGATTCATTTATCTGTGCATTTGAGACCCAGAAAACTCACTACACGCAAGAAAAATGAACATTTTTCGGGATGTAATTTTACATTATTTTTTCTGCACAGTTTAAACACGTCAGTCAAATTTTTGATCATGTTTCTTTCTGACTGCAGTGGCTGGCACTGCCCCGTCTGCTGTCCTGCAGGCGAGCAACGCCAGCAGGAGAGACGCCGCAACACCCTCTTCCGTAAGGTCGAGGTAGTTAGCCGGAAAGCAGCCTGCCCCAGCGGCAGGTCAGCCCGGGGGAGCCGGAGATCCTCTGAGGCATGGCCTCAGTGGAGCCGACCGCAAGTGGCGCCTTCGGTACCTTGAGCGAGGGTTGAAGCCGGAGGAGGCCCGGATAAAAGCGCTAGAGCACCGTGCACCGAACGTGGCTCCAGCAAAGAAGACTGCGGGGACGAACGTGTCCCCGATTGAGAGAGCTGGAGGTCAGGCCGTTGCGGGGAGGAAGAGGCAGCTTCAACATACGTCGCCAGGAACACCGCGGCGCTAGAGGGTTCTAGACCCTCACATAGCGCGAAGCGTCCCAAGGCGGCCTCGTACGCCAGTGTTGCCAAGGGCTCGAACCTTGCCATACTGGCAAACGACTACCCGAAGAGGCTCCTGACGAAGGAGGAGTTGTCAGCGGTGGAGCAGGCCCTCGTCGAAGAGATGAGGAAGGGCTGGACCGCAGCCCTAAACTTCAACGGCATCCAGTTCCGTGATGGTCTACTTTTAGTGGACTGCATGGACTGCGATGCCAAGAAATGGCTGGAGCTAACGGTCCCCAACGTTAGCACCAAGGTAGGTGTGCAGCTCCGCACCTGCCTTCAAGAGGACTTGCCGGTGACGAACATCGTCACACTATACCTGCCTCGAACGGCTCATCCAAGAGCCTTGGGTCGTCAGAGGCAGAATCTGCGGCCTAAATCAAGTCAGTATGCAAACAATTGCAGACGTTAAAAAGGCATCACCAAGAGATTGCATCTTGGTAAGGAAGGATATTAACTTTCTTTGTCTATCTAAATTTCTCAACGGAGATCTAGTAGCGGTGATGATCACTAGCGAGCACGGGAGTATTGTGGTGGCGTCAGCATACTTCCCAGGAGACGTGACGGAGGCCCCCCCCCACCAGAGGTTCAGGATCTGGCGCAACACTGTAGCAGCAGAAGGATACCCTTACTGCTAGGGTGTGATGCCAACGCGCACAGTGTTGCTTGGGGAAGTACGGACAACAATAGCAGAGGTGAGTGTTTACTAGATTATCTTGTATCTAGGGATCTTACAATTTTTAATGTGGGGGCTGAACCCACTTTTATTACCAAAACTAGGGCCGAAGTACTAGACATTACTTTCGGCAATGAGGGGGGCTCCCGGTTGATTCGCAACTGGAAGGTCTCCTCAGAACCATAAATGTCGGATCACAGGATCATCCTGTTCGACATTCATAGTAACCTTAGCTTCAGCCATCTCAAAAGGCAAAGTACTATCTGAGCTTTGCCTGAAGAGAGCGGATGGTTCCTTCACTGAGGAAGGAACTTCACTGAACTTCTTCTTCTTCTGAAAACTCACTTATCTTTATGCAGAACCATCTCCAATATAGACAGCAATTATGAAAGGATCCCCAACGAGAGACCGAACTGGAGCCTGGCTGCAGCAATCGTAACTGAGCAAAAGATTAGGTGGGTACATTCAGCCCATACAAAGCTTCGGGGATGGATGGTATCATTCCCATCCATCTTCAAAAGGGTATTGAACAGCTACTGCTGTTCCTTATAAGTATTTCCAGGGGAAGCCTAGCTATGGGTTACATCCCCAGGTCATGGAGAATGGCTAGGGTGATCTTTATCCCGAAGGTTGGGAAGAAAGACCCATTTCATCCCAAGTCCTTTAGGCCGATCAGCCTAACCTCCTTCCTGCTAAAAACCCTTGAGAAGATTGTGGACAACCACATCAGAAACTCGCACCTGGTGCGTAGTCCTCTGCATGTGCATCAGCATGCCTACAGAGAAGGGAAGTCAACACAGTTGACAGTCTCCAGCGCTCAGTAAAAGAAAAAGAGGTAGCTCTTTGTGCCTTTATGGACATAGAAGGAGCTTTTGACAACACAGCCCATGAAGTTGTCGTTAGAGCACTCCGTAGAAGGGGAGTTGAGTCAGGGCTCATGACCTTGCTGGGCAAACTCCTTGATGGCAGAATAGCGGAAGTCACTGTCAACAATGTGACAGTTAGAGCTCAAACCACCAGAGGCTGTCCGCAGGGTGGTGTCCTATCACCATTACTCTGGAGCCTAGTAGTGGATGAGCTGTTGGTTAAACTTACAGCAAATGGGTTCGTATGTCAAGGCTATGCCGATGACATAACCCTGATCCGTAAAGGTAATTTTGAGAGCACATTGTGCGATAGAATCACACTGGGCCTAAGACTGAGCCTAGACAGGTGCAGAGAGGTGGGACTGAACATAAATCCTGCGAAAACCACAGTTGTCGCCTTCACCAATCGCTACAAGCTGAAATCCATTCGGCCCATAGTCATTGGTGGCGAAGAAATACCAATCTCCACTGAAGTCAAATATCTGGGAGTCATACTAGATAAGCGATTACTGTGGAGACAGCATGTGGAACATACTGTTCGCAAGGCCACCATGGCCCTAATGAGCTGTAGATCTCTTGCAGGGAAAAACTGGGGAGTGTCTCCAAAAATCCTACTGTGGATGTACGCTGCTATGGTGAGGCCCATAGTCAGCTACGGAGCTGCGGTTTGGGCGAATCGCGCTGACCCTGATGTGACGAGAAGGCAACTGTTCAGACTCCAGAGACTTGCCTGCACGTGTATCTCGGACGCTATGCGCACTGGCCCACCCACAGCTCTGGACGTGATGCTCGGACTTCCACCACTGCACTTGTATATCAAGCATAGTGATCGCAGATCCACCATGAGGATAACAGGTGCACATGCTATTAGATGGAACACTGACGGCTCACTATAATATAAAAAACTACTAAAACTATAAACTACAAACATAATGTGCAAAAAATTTTAGGATTGTATATATTAATTCAAAATGACTCGGTTTCATACTTAGATACTAATATATAGAATTATAAATTTAATAATAAAAGCAGAAAAATCGCTAAATTTGAGCGATCTGCTGAACCTGCGTGCTGATTTTGGCTTTTCACAAATTTATATTGCGGCTATGCCGTACTTACTACAGAGTCCCTCGATGTCGACGGGCCCGCTGAAATTAATTGCATATATGAAAAACCATTTCGTCAGCCGCACATGAAAACAAAATTATATATAAGTATAAACTCGCTTTAAATATAAATTTATATTAACAAAAGAAATATACGCTGGCGATACAAATGATCCTGCTGTGGATTACATGCACATAAATGGTTTGGTGCAGCGCCTTTCAGGCTCCACCAAGAGAGCTGGTGAAAATCCAAAATTCCGTAGGGAAACGACCTCCTTCTTAACTTCCTTTTTAACCTCCAAAGAAGTATGTCTAGACGGGCGTAGGTTGGCCAGCGGTTGTGACCGGCCAGAAGGCGGAGCGAAGCGGTAAAAATAAGAACGGAAACATTGATCGCTGCCGCAGCCACTTAATTTGGTTTCGCTGGCTCTTAATAAAAGGCTTCGCTGCCCAAGAGGGAGCGGTATGGCTCGGATGATCCGGCTAGGAAATCACAATTTATTTTCGATTTCACACGATGACAAAATTCTTACCCGGAGTGTAATGATTACATTTTACATTTTAAATAAAATTAATTATTAGTGTGAAAAAGCACACTTTAGAGTTTAGCGAGGTTGGAGAGAATTTTTGCTGCACGTGCCGTCTTTGATTTTACCTTATGTGATAGGAAAAATCACGACGTTTAGCTAGGCACCGATCTCAAAAGAATGAGAGAAGAGTTAAAGCGGATACGGGGGTTAAATTTAAGCTCAACTTGACATGTGCATAAAAGCTAATTGGAGTGGTAAAAAATATGCATGTGCATAAAAGCTATTTAGAGCTGTCAAAAATATATGCATCGATCAGCTGTTATCTGGGTGCATCGATATATATTGTATTGATAAGCTTTTCTCTAATTGGAGATTAGAGTGAAGCTGTTAGTTAAGCTTTCGCATGCACTTTACAGTCGCGTCCAATTTTGGTATGGACACCGAATTTTATATTAAAGTAAATTGCTCTTCACCCCCACAGCACAGGTTTGATCTTAACTTCCACAGTAAAGGTAAAAGCTGAAAAAGGGTGAACTTGGCTATGCTCGCCAAATATCTCTAACATGAAAGTTTCCTAGTTCCTTTCCATTTAGATCCTATTATTTATATATAGTTTGACCTACTTTCTGTTTGATTCTAGCTTTTACACTACGGGTGCAAGTTTAGCATTGAAGTGAGAAGCCATATTACTAAGCTAAAAATTTCTTTTAATAACTTCATCACCTATTTCAAAGGAGCGCGGTCGAGTTCTCAAGTTATACGCTCTTTGATTTTTAGTATATGCTTTCTCCAAATTCTTGCATATGTCTGATCTAATTTGTGAAAATTCATCTTCACGATTTACTTTGGCGCTGCTTTCTGTTAGTAAATCAAGATTTTTAAGCAGTTTGTAGTCTTCGCCGTGGGTAATCATGTGTTGTCCAAACACAACGAAATAGGGAACTGCTCCAACTGATTGGTGTATGGAGTTCCGCAGGGCACAATTGATTGCGCTAAGATATGTGTCCCATTCCCGCTGATCTTTTCGCACGTATGTAAGTAAGTGCAGCGTTAATGGAGCGGTTCACTCTTTAGGCGGCATGTGATTGGGGAGCGTAGGCACTCGTACACATATGTTTAATACCATATTTGGAAACAAATTTTTCAAAGTCGTGACTCTTAAATTGCGTTTTATTGTCGCTGACAATAGTTTCCGGAACGCCATAGCAAGGGAAAACTTCGTCTTGGAGATACTCAAGGATGACGTTAGAAGTAAATTTTCGCACCGGTTTAAGAAAAGTAAACTTTGAAAAGTGGTCTAGTATGATAAAGATGATAAAAGTAAGGAAAAGGAATTCGAGGAAGTAACTACTGGAGTGCTGCCAGATTGTTTGCTTGCATGCGTACTAAGTGGGTTAGTATTAACGTTTTTAGTTTAGGAAGGCTATCTACGTTTAAAATTCTTATGTACAAATCGATATAATTTGCACATAAGACTCTAAAGGGTTCATGCAATTGAAAGGACGTTCTACAATGGCGCAGCCCTAAGGGAATAAAGGGTCTCGTATTTCTACTCGGTACGTGAAAGTTAAGCTGACCCAACATGTCGGCACTTTCCACGTCACCGTGGATAAGGTTATAAATAAAGGTAATGCCAAGCATGGTTCTACGGTTGGATAATGATGGTAAATTAATAAGGAGGAGTCTATTAGAATAGGAGGGTAACCTTTGGTTTGCACCCTAGTTTAAGCCGCGTAAAGCGAAAAGTAAAAAGTTCTTTTGAACCGACTCGATGCGTTTACTGTGGACCCCATACTGGGGGCTCCAAACGCAAGATCCATATTCTAAGATAGGACGAACTAAAGAAATATATAGAGATTTTGTAACGTACGGGTCATTGAATTCTTTCGACCAACGTTTAATAAATCCCAGCACACCTCTGGCTTTATTTACCATGCGTGAAATATGATCAATAAAGTCAAGTTTAGGATCCAGACGGACACCTAAATCATCAACTGAAGCAATTCTTTCCAAGGGCAGCAGTTCAGCGTGTAAGTCGCAAGCTTAGGAGCGACACGAGAGAATGTCATAAGCTTGCATCAAGAGCCGTTTAAGTTTAATAGGTTTGCACTGCACCATGTTTGAAAATTGTTAAGATCTGTTTGTAAATCAGACTGGCAAGACACGTCCGTATATTGCACACAAAGTTTGACGTCGTCCGCGTACATAAGTACTTTGGAGTTAGTCAGGACATTGGGCAGGTCGTTAATAATTAATCTAAACAGCAGGGGACCCAAATGGCTTCATTGCGGGACGCCAGAAGTAACCCTGAGAACATTAGATAAGGTGTTTTTAAATATACCCTTTTGCGTGCTGCCATTCAGATAGATTGGGATCCAACTAAGGAGATCAACTGGAAATCCCATTAGATCGAGTTTCCGAGCAAGGAGAGAATGGTTGACAGAGTCGGATGCTTTACTGAAATCAGTATGGATTACATCTGTCTGAAAGTTTTTATGGAAGCCCCTTATTATGAAGGAAGTGAACTCCAAAAGATTGGTAGTCGTTGATCTTCGCTTTATAAATCCATGTTGGCATGGAGAAATAATTGATCAACACAGGTGCTCCAAGTGAGGAGTAATGATTTTTCGAAAAGTTTTGCGATGGCCGACAGCTTAGAGATCTCTCTGTAGTTATTGGCATCTGATTTGCTACCTTTTTTGTGAAGAGGACAACAACAACAAATGATTCCTTCCAAATAAGGGGAAAGTGGGAGGTCTCTAAGGACAAGGTAAACAAGTTTAGAAGGGGGTTGCACAGGGCGTCAGCACAATACCTAAGCACACATCCAGGTATTCCGTCGGGACCAGGCGAATAAACGGGCTTTACACGGTGAAGATCTGAAAAGATAGAGCTTTCGTTTAAATTAGAACTGAAAATTAAGTTTGACTTGGGCATGATGTAAGAATAAGTTTGAAAGTCTGGCAAGTTTGCAGTCCTAAACTTTTCCTTGAGTTCAGAATACTCATCGGATTGAAAGGCTTGGGATTCCAAATCTATTCTGGGCAAAGTTTCGAATTCAATCGCGGAGATTGGCTCTTCGTCCTCAAATGATCGCGATAATGCATCGGGAACTATGTTTTTGCATCCTTTGCGATGCTCTATATCGAACGTTAACCCTTGGAGCTTAATGGCCCATCTGCCCTGTCGGCTACTGAGGTCCGATTGGTACATCAACCAGCGCAGGCTTGCATGATCAGTTACGATTTTAAAAGAGTGACCCTCTACATACATTCGAAACTCTTTCACGGTCAAAATAACAGCAAGGCATTCAAGTTCAGTTACTGTGTAGTTCCTTTGCGCTTTATTTAATTTTTTTGACATGTACGCAATTGGTCTTTCAATGCCTAATTCGTCACACGGCGACAAAACTGCACCAACTCCATGGAGAGAGGGATCGCATTATATGATAAATGCTTTTGTATAGTAGGGGTGTACCAGTAAAGGAGCTAAGCAATGTCGAGGCTTTATGTCTTAAAATGCTGTTTCAGCGTTCTCATTCCACTCGAATGGTTTCTTTCCCAGAAGTTCCGTCAAGTGAAAGATCACTGTGGAATATTGTGCTAGGAATCGCTGATACCAGCCAGTCAATCCTAAAAACCTTTGAAGTTGTCGTTGCGTTTTCGGAACTGGAAATTCTGATACTGCTCGAACCTTTTTGGGATTTATTTGCAGGGTTCCTTCTCCAAGAATATATCCAAGATACTCGACCTGCTTCAAGCAAAATTGGCTCTTGGATACATTTATAGTCAGTCCAGCTCTTCGTTGCTGAGTTGCTACCTCTGCAAGATGCAATAAATGGTCTTCGAAACTGGAGGACAAGACTAACAAGTCATCCAGATATACTAAAACATGAGATATTAGCTTGAATGGAATGACTAAGTCCATAAGACGACATAAAGTTTGTGGAGCATTGGTTAACCCAAACGGCATCCTCTTAAATTGATACAGTGGACGGTTGGGTACCGTAAACGCGGTTTTAGCTCGAGATTGCTGGTCTAAAGCAATTTGCCAAAATGCATCTTTTAAATCGATTTTTGAGATACAGTGAACAGGAGGAAGACGACTTATTAATCCATCTAATAGTGGCATTGGATAAGCGTCTTTTGTTGTGACCGAGTTTAACTTTCGTGCGTCTAAACAAAACCTGACTTTACCGGGTTTTACTATTAAAGTCACTGGAGAGGACCACGGTGAAGCTGGAGCTTCTTCTATCACGTCTTGGGATATCATTCGGTCTATTTCATTGCAAAGTAATTTTTCCCTAGCCGGAGACAGAGGATAAAATCTTTGTTTAATAGGTTTGGCATCTGCAGTATCGATTGAATGTTCGACTAAAAGTGTTTTTCCCAGTCCCTCTTTTTCAAAGGACGGAAACAGATTAATAACAGAATTCAATCTCGACAATTCCGACTTACTAAGGTTCAATTTATCGGGATGTTGAAATTGATCTACCTGCAGTTCGTTAATGTGACTTGTAATCGAAACTGATATTCCAAATTCGTTCCAAAAATCCATTCCACATATAACGTTCTGGTTAATAGATGGAACGATTAAAAACTCTATAACTTTTTCCATTGAGTTAAAACTAACGTTTATGGGAAATATTCCGACAACAGTTTGTGTTTGGCCATCCGCGGTTTTAACCATACCCTTCATAGGTATTAATTGACCTTGTTGCTTGAGAATCTGTTGTGCTAAGTCGCCACCGATTACACTTTTATTAGCTCCGCTATCTAAAAGTGCTAAATGCATTTGACCTAATATTTCAATGTGAGAAAATGGTCTGATATCATGACTTTTATGGTTCAATGCTGAAATTGTAAAATTCTTGAGGATATTTTTATTTCTGTAATAAGATCGGATGCGCTCCGTTGAGCGTTTGCGGGAGTGATCGATGTTCGACAGACCGATCTTTTCTTTCAGGGCGTTTTGAATTCGGACATGGTAAGGTGTGAAATTTAATAAACGATTGGGAAGGGATACTTCCGGCTTACAACACCCCTGTGAATTTAAATTTAAATCTGGTTGGGGACATTCGACTGGGGAAAGCGACGAATATCCCGTGTTAAGTTTTCCGGGGAAGGTGAGCATTTTTGGCAGCTGGGCCTATATGTATTGATTGCTCCGCATCCATAACAAAAGATGCGTCGACTTTTCAGACAGTCTTGATATCTGTGTCCTGTCTCGTCGCAGTTCCAACACTTAATCTTGTCAGAAGTACGAACGGCGCATATCTCTTCGGGTGATTCATCCTCCAGATTTTCTTCAAAATCTTCCTCCCACTGTACCGTATTAACGACATTTCTGGGATTAGTTCGGATATTTGGCCTTGATCTATAACCCCTAAAGAACTCTTCATGCCGATGACATTCCTTACGGAGTATAGCTAGATTTGGAGTGGATACATGAAGAAGTTC
>VNJU01002012.1:0-13322 GCA_008042675.1 Drosophila seguyi
ACTAGGTGATTTCAACCTGCCTTCCCTTTCTTGGGTGCCCTCGCCTGATTCGAATTTTCTTGTTCCAACTGTACCTCATGATTTTATTCACGGTCTTATCGACCTTTCACTGGGACAATTAAATTATATTAGGAACTGTGGAGACAAAGTCCTCGATTTAATCTTTGCGTCAGAGTTTGCCAATGCTTGCGTCTCTAGAATTGACCCTCTCTCTAGCCCTGAAGACGCTTATCATCCCACATTGGAGGTAATTCTAGAAGCTTCGGCTCCATTACTGCCTTGTCCTTTAGCTGATCGATCGTGCTAGATATTTAATAATAGAAATTGTACCAGTGCGTTGTGCAGTCCTTTGTCTAAACTGTTTAATTTATCCCTTCAGTGTTCATTTTTTCCTGTATGTTGGAAGGAATTCATAATTCCCCTTCACAAAAAGGGTAGTAAGTGCAATATTGAAAACTACAGAGGAATTGCAAAACTAAGTGCGATCCCTAAGCTTTTCGAACTCCTATTAACTGTTCAACTTCAGCACCAATGTCGCTCAATAATGTCCCCCTCACAGCATGGCTTTATGAAACACCGATCTACTTCCACAAACCTTCTCGAGTTTTGTGCTGTCATTAGAAACGCGTTTAAAAATAACACCCAAACGGATGTCATCTTTACAGACTTCAGTAAAGCTTTTGATTCAGTGAACCACCAGCTGCTGCTGAAAAAACTTATTCTTTTGGGTTTCCCTGCGTTGTTGACCAATTGGATCGCCACATACCTTTCGAACCGAACTCAAAGAGTAGCTTTTAAAGGTTCTTTTTTAATAGTATCCGAGTAACTTCGGGTGTTCCACAAGGGAGTCACCTTGGGCCACTTTTGTTTGTCATTTTTATTAATGACTTGCCTAATGTGGTTTTTAATTCCCACGTGATGATGTACGCTGATGACGTAAAACTATGTTTGCCACTGACAAATCATGACTCTTCTATGCTTTTGCAAACTGACTTAAATAACATGCAGTCTTGGTGCATAGACAATTTGCTGTTTCTCAACAACTCTAAATGTAAATGTATGTCTTTGTTTTTTTTTGTAAAAATTGTTTGTATGCAAATTATTCTATAGGGACGAGTGAGCTTGAACGCATTCATTCTGTCACTGATCTTGGAGTTCTTTTCGCCCACAATTTAAGCTTTACCGAACACATTGGCTTAATTGTTAGTAAAGCCAGAGGGGTTTTTGCCTTTGTCAAGCGTTGGTCTAAGGAGTTTGGCGATCCTTACACCACAAAACTCCTTTATGTCTCTCTCGTTCGTCCTATTCTCGACTACTGTTCGTGTGTATGGTCACCTCAGTATGCGAAGTATCAAGACCTTATTGAATCGGTTCAAAAACAATTTCTTTTGTTTGCTCGTCGACTTCCGGCTTACTTCGACAGGCTGCGCCTCTAAGCCTGCCATCTCTAATGGATCGTCGGACCTGCCATGGAGTGATGTTCCTTTACAAGCTTATTAACGGTCATATAACTTCCTCCTATCTCCTTAACAATTTGAAATTTTCTGTCCCAGCTAGACCGTCTCGTCACTTTCGGCCGATCGCTCTTGACCTATGCCGAACGAATTTCGAGCTACACGATCCATTCCGTGTTTTATGTTCTATTTATAGTGAATTTTATTTTTTGTTACATGTAGAATTGTCTTTAGATTATAATACACAAACTATTTTAAGACACCTATCCTTGCCTCAGCCCACCTGATGTGAGTTGGAGCATATCATTAAAAAACTCTCCTTATTCGGTCTGAGGTGAGGATATAGCTTTTTAAATAGCAGATTTTTTGCTATTGCTTGAAATAAATAAATAAAAAAATAAATAAATACTGAGTCCGACAGTACTCGCCCACTCACATATCTCCCTGAGTGTTGTTTCCATAATCGAGGTGAGGGTCGATGGACAGACTACCGTGATAATTATGCTTATGTCGTCAGCATAGGCTGTTATCTTTGGGGCCTTCCTTTCCAATCTCTTGATCAGGTCGTCCACCACCATATTCCACAGAAGAGGTGACAGGACCCCGCCTTGCGCCGTGCCCCCGTGAGCTTCTTTCACAATGGAGGCGGTGCCCAATCGGATTGTACCCTACAGCTTAGAAGATTTCTTATCCACATGCTGATGGCGTATTGGCGGCTTCTAGGCGGTCCATTAAAGCATCTGTGGTAACATTGTTAAATGCTCCGGATATGTCCACAAACACTGCGGGAGCATATTCTTTATTGTGCAGGGCTTTCTCAATGGTGGCTACTAGTGAGTGTAGTGCCGTTTCCACTGATTTCCCTTTTGTGTAAGCGTGCTGGTTGGTTGACATTAGTCTTCCCACATCGTTCCTGATGTATATGTCAAGCAGCTTTTCTAGCGTGTTGAGTAAAAAGGAGGTGATGCTTATCGGCCTTGGGGCTCACTTGACTGCACTTCCCCGCTTTTGGCAGGAAGACAATCCTATGGCTGGGAATATTTCATCTAGTCCTGGTGCTTTTATTCCCTAAAAGGAATCTATAGCCCATTGGATTCTTCTAGAGGATATTAAATTTGTTGGGAGAGGCTCTTCTCCAGTTGCGAGTTCCTGGTGCTTGTTGGCATCGGATACCTCAGTGCATCCTGGGAAGTGCGCTTCCATTAGTGCTGTTAACGCCTCTTCACTGCCTTCAGTCCACTTTCCGACTCTGTATGGTAGGTTGCTTCGATAGCAACTTTCGGAGTCTAGCCGTTTCTGGGGCCGTCTCGATATTGGAGCAGAAGTTTCTCCACGAGCTTCTTTGCGCCCTGCGTAATTCCTTCCTGTAATCCCATAGTAGGATCTTTTCTTTCTTTATTCCTCATTGACAATATCATTGTTGGCCTCTTTGGCAAATTAGAAAAATTGTCTTAGGTTATTGCGTAGAGGTTCCAATTCCACCAGGGTGGCTTGGTCCTCTTCCTGGCTCTAGATGTCGGGCATGCCGCGCGTTGCGCATCTAGTAACTCCTTGGAGAGGGTCTCTAGGGACTTTTCTATGTCTTCGGCGGATTTTACTATGCCCGGACCGCTCGCGAGTCGTGTCGTGATCGTCCTTTTAAACTTTCCCCAGTTAGTGTTCCGGGGGTCCCTAAAGATGGTTGGCATGGGAGAGTGATCGAGTTCATATTGGACTTTAATGTATTTATGATCTGAGAAAGATGGTCTCTCAAGGACTCTCCATTCTGATACCATAATACATTGCCCCCGTAAACGTTTGTAAACGTTATGTCTAGCACGTTCGAGGAGGTGGGACCTACGAAGGTATGCTCCTCCCCCACGTTTGCTATACAAAGGTTAGTAGATAGTAAAAAGACTAAGAGTGACTCACCTCTGTCGTTTATATCGGGGCTTCCCCACACGCAGTGGTGTGCGTTGGCGACTGCGCCCACGAGCAGTTGCTGGTCGTTCGGGCTGGCTTCTAACATGCTCCTGAGTTCTTCCGGTGGGGCTGTTTTGTCGTGAGCAATATAGCAAGAAGCTACCAGGAGGCGCTTCCTTTTGCTTTCAAGCATCACGGCAGTCAGGTCATCCGTGCTGTAATGAGACATAAGGCTAGCATGGAGACCCTTCCGTACGAGTACGGCGGTTCTATTTCTGCTTACCGTTGGTGAGTAAAACACATGGTGTGATGAGGACTTTAGTCCGGCAATGGAGTTGCTCGAGGCAATCCACGGCTCCTGGACCAAAGCTATGTCG
Organism: Drosophila seguyi; assembly: GCA_008042675.1. Lineage (NCBI taxonomy): Eukaryota > Metazoa > Arthropoda > Insecta > Diptera > Drosophilidae > Drosophila > Drosophila seguyi. Next base: position 3,734 of record VNJU01002012.1, read on the forward strand.
ACGGACCCTTGCTCCATGGCGATCAGGAGTTCCGCCGACGCGATTTTGCTCGTATAGAGGTTGAGCTGCAGTACCCTCAATGTCTTGGGTACCTGGATCAGCTCGGGACGGTTTGACTATAACTGTCAGGTCACCGTCCTCCTCCTCCGAGACTTCAAGCGTCATCCGGCATCAACGATGGAGTCCAGACCTAGGTCCTTCTCCACCTCGCCTGCCTGCAGGGTGTGCGCATCCTTGTCCCCCGGGTGGCGCTTTTTGAGGCGCAGGTAGACACTGTCCATGCCCCACGCCATCTTCCCGTATCTAGGGTACAGGATGTCCTCCGCCGCTTTGTTGATCTGGAGGACTGCGCACTGGCCCCCCTCTTTGGGTGTCGGGGTCACAATGTGCAGCACCTTCCAGTCTGCGGTGGGTATGTCGGGGTTTTGGTGCTGTAGCAGCTTCAGCGCCCGGTCCCCTTGGATTGCGATGGGGAAGAATACCTTCGCCTTTGGTATGGATGGGATTAACTCCCTGTCCACCACCTCCAGCTTGGCCTCCTCCCACAGCGTTTCCATCTGGCTGACCGTTTGCGTCAGCCACTTCCGAGTCTGGTCGTCCATGCACTTCAGGATTTTGACCCCATTTAGCCACCCTGCACCATCAAATGTGGGCATGGGGCCAAGGGAGTCATCCTCCATCCGCGCAAACAGCGGTTCGACGAGCTTCACGTGCACCGTCGTCCTTTCGTTCAACGAGTGCTACGGTCAGATGCCGTTTGGTCACCTCACTAACCTATCCAGCCTTCTGGGACGGGTTCGCCTTAGGTGGAGGGCCTACCTACTTGGGCCCGCGATGCCGCTTGCTCGCCGGAGCGTCCTTCGTGGCGCTCTCAGCGGAGCGTTGCCTTTTGCTGGCAAGCATCTCCTCCACTTTATTGACGAATCCGCCCTTTGAGGACATGTGGGGGATTTTGGCGTAGTGTAACCTGCCCTCTTCAATCTTCTGCTCGGCCCAGGCTAGCTTTGCCTTATCCTCTTGGGAGAGGTTCGCTTTGTTCCGAAGCCGGCTTCCGATCGCGAGGGCAGCCTTATACAGCGCCTTTGCCTTCCTCCCCTCGCTTTACTGTGTCGGCGCGTCCCTGCGCGGGGAGCTGGTACATGGTTCAGGCGAGCGGAGTAGGTTCTTCTCCTCCTCTAAAGTGAGCTGCACGCTCTCCAGGCCCGTGTCTGTATCGACGGCGGCACCTGAGCGGCATAGTTTTCTCTGCGTTGTTTTTGAGGCAGTAACAGTACATCTAGCTCGACCTGGTCCCGTCATGCTAGAAGTGTGACCGCTGGCGACAAGCAGAGAGGATTGCTCCCCTCTGTGCCCGCTGGTGGGAGCAGTCACGCTTCCCACCGACGTTTGGGCTGACCCGGTTGACTTCTTCGTCCCAGTCATTATAGCGTATTTTTTCGGGGAACCACCCACTTGCGTTTTATGCCTTCCGGCTGGACCTGGTGGCGGTCTGGGCTAAAATACCCACTGCCCATGGCGAGCAAGAGGCAGTGCTGGCCTCCGCCTATCTGCCCGGCGACTCGGAGGACGTGCCTACGGTGGCTACTTGTGCCCTGGTTGATCACTGCCAGAGGAACCGGCTCAGATGGATAGTGGCCTGCGATGCCAATGCGCATTACACGGTCTGGGGAAGCAGCAACATCAACAAAAGGGGTGAGTGCCTTTTTGAATATATTATTTGTAATAACATAGGTATACTAAACCAGGGCAGCGAGCCTACATTTATTAATGCAATTAGAGAGGAAGTCCTTGACTTAACTCTCTGCAGAATGAACATGTTGTCCGTTGTCTCAAACTGGCACGTTGCGAGTGAGATAACTATGTCAGATCACCAGTTACTAGAAATCCCAGAAAGACCAACTGGGATCTCTTCTGTTTCGAACTTGAGCAATCCAGAGACTGCTCAACCCTTCCGATAACATCCGTAGACGAGTTAGAGCATGAAGCTACTGTGCTTCATAGTAACGTTCAATCGGCATATCACGCCAGATGCGAGCAAAAGGTTCGCAAGATCAGAAGGGCTGTTCCCTGGTGGAACAAAAACCTCGAAGATCTCAAAAAGACTGCGCGAAGGCTCTTCAACAAAGCGAAGAGTGGGAGGGCCACATGGGACTCCTACAAGTCGGCTTTAACGCTCTACAACACAGAGCTGAGAAGGTCAAAACGCGCGTTACAAAAAAAAAAATTACCTTTTATAACCGTATACACGGTGACGTGGAAAGTGCTGACTTGTTGGGTCAGCTTAATTTTCACGTACTGAGTAGAAATACTAGATCCTATATTCCCTTAGTGTTGCGCCACTGTAGAATGCATTAACCCTTTAGAATCTTATGTGCTAATTATAACGATGTGTACACAATAATTTCTAACGTAGATAGCCTTTCTAAACTAAAAACATTAATACTTACCCACTTAGAACGCATGCAAACAGAAAATATTGTAGCACGCCAGTAGTCTTTTCCTCGTATTCCTGTTCTATATTTTCATCTTTCGCGCCTACTAACTAACTACTAACCTAACACGAACAAGCAAGTGCTTGGTGTCATACGGGCCACTTGAGTGTTAAGTGTTAACTGTTCCTTCACTAAGCTGGTACTACTTCGTGAAGGCGGCGCGGATCTCGCTCTCCGTCGTGATGGCATCCAGGTTCCGGATCTCGAAGATGCTGACCCTGGCTACCTCCGAATATAGATTTCTCCTAGCCGTTCGACGCACATTCTTGACCGCCCCTTCGAAGTCGGTTAATTTTTCGTCCTCCTTCGCTCCGTCCTCCGGGGCGGCGTTTTTCTCTTGACCACCGTGCTCCATGAGTTTCCGACAGTCCTGAGCTCGGCCTCGGCAATTTCGTCCGAGCTAAATTGCCGCTGTTCTGAAATCCGAGGATTGGAAGAAGCTGGCCGCTTTGGGGGAGCTGGCCGCGAGCACCAGGCCGTGGAGATCGGTCAACAGCTTGAGAGCTTAAGCTCCTTCTCATCTTCGGAGTCGAGATAGTGGGTTCCGTTCAAGCAGCCTTGCTTCTTTTTGGAAGCGTGCCCCTGAGCCCGCTTACCGCGCTAGTCGGGTCCCATTCCCTCTTGGCAAATCAATGAGATCACCGTTTCCCCCCTACTCCGGCGCCGGAGATGGCACGAGAGGTGGGGAACGGCGTATCAGACTGTTTTTCCTAAAAGCAGCCGCGTCTCCCTTACCCGGTTGTTTTTTCTGGCTTGGTGCCTAGCGTGGCGGCCGAGTCAGTCACCGCCACTACAGGGTGTGTTGGAGTGTTTGCCCTAACCGTGGGATTTCCCACGGGTGGATTTCAACTTTTGTGGCTGCCTGGAGTAGTTTCGTTATTATCAGACATTCCAGTTTCTTTGTGCATTGTCGCCCAAGCCTTGGCTGCATTTTATACCTTCTGCCAGGTTCTGTAGCTGGCGGCCATTATGGCTTAGACGCAGACCATGCAGCCCCCCAATGTGGGCAAGTTGAATCCACCGTGTTTATGTTGACGTTTCGGCCAAACCGAAACGACGTTGACCGAATATTTCCCACCGACTTAGTTTGGATGGGGTTATACCGCCCCGCCTCGGTCGCCAGAGACCCATTTTTTGGTGCATCGCCATAGCGGTGGGGATGGCAGTTGGTCCGATCCATGACATTTTTCATCCTTCGGCTCCGCGAGCTCACCTCGATCAAGGCGAAACGCGGCAGGATTTAGACTCCTTGACAAGGATCTCGAGCAGCAGCCCAAAAAGGTTGCTACTTTTGAAACTCGTAGCACTCTTCTACACTCCCGCTGCATCCTGACCACCGCTTTCACTTTTTTACCCTAGGGGCAGGGCACTGCCACAACGCGAGTTTTCGTCGGAGCGCTCGCGCCCGTGAGTTGTCAACCGTCAACCCCTCGCCACCCTCCTACACAATAACAGGTATGCAAAGTGCGTTTTTATAAATGAAACACCGAATTTTCGTATTAGTTTTATTTGTTTCTTACATAATTCATTACAGGTAAAATAAAATAAATAAATCTTAAAATTTCAAACTAAAATTATTTGAAATGTGTTCTTTGACTTTTTAATTTTTTTTAAAATTTATTACGTTTAAATCAAAAAACAACAGGTAATGCCACGATACTAATTAATTTATTATTTTTTTAATTTTGTCAGCGTTATTAGTAAAAACTACTTATTTAATGCACATTTTTATTATATTTAGTATTTAATTTATAGGTTACAAAAATTATATAGAGCTGTCGTTATAGTTTATTTATGTAGAAATTCCTAGTCAGGAAAATACAAACTGAAAAATATAATTGTAATATAATAAGTGAACTCCTATGTTACAATATTGGTGTACGCCAGGTCATCTATTCTTGTCAAACATAAATAATAGGTAAACAAAAGTTGTTAGATTGAAGAAAATAGTCATTATCTACGCAATGCTTTCGTGACACTGGCCTGCTTGATAGACAGGAGATATGCAATGCAATTGCTGAGAAGTGCCCATTGCCTCCACATAAAAATCTACGGCAATACCCGTGTGTCCGGGCGTTTATTAGTTACAAAGAATAATAATCCATGACGAGTACTGTATCTATACCAAGTTACATGTTTTTTTGGGAACAAGACGTGTCACAAAATTACGATGCACGGAGAGAGCACATTTAAAATATTAGTAGGGGAACTACATGGAATTAAAATAAAGGGATACCGATTTTAGTAACGCTATCTCCATTGAATAAGCGTATTGATATCGCCTTGCATTCTCTGGGATCTTCCGCGGAGTACGGCACATAATGAAGGCTTTTGGAGTGTCCTCCTTGAAGTTGGGAAATATTTTACTTGAGTTCTGTTGGAGTTTTACAGGGTGTTTGCCCCAAAGAACTGGCGAACTCCTTTACACAGAAAAAGGTAGAACGGTTCGAAGTTTATGGAAACCTCGGAATGTATGGGTCATATTTTTTAATTACCTTATTTATTTTGTATGGAGAAATATAGAAATATTTTCCATGTTAAAATTTGTAGCAGACTATAAATTAAAAATGAAATTTTGATTAACTTTTGTTTAATATCTCAGTCGTCTAACCCTTTGAGTATATAACCATAAGTGTGAATTTAATTGGTTTCAAACTTTTATGGAAAACAAATAAATTATTATTTTGCACATTTAAAAAAAAGTAAAATATATGAATATGTCTCTACTTTTATTCAAATTTTTGGATTTTCAAAGGTTGGTCCACGTGTAATCGTAATATCTGCATAGGGAGCAGATTGGGTAATGTGAAGTACCTTAAATTTTTTAAGCACCAGAAGCGAGTAGAACTTTTGAGCGGCCTGAAAAAGAAATGTAATTATTAGAAAATTATTAAGACGTATTAAAATATTATATTTAATAATATTTCCACCACAGAAGATAACCAAAAGAATATCCTCAGTTTAACGAAAACTCTTTTATTTTCTTAAAAGCATGGTTTCCCGCATTAAAGGAAAATGTTGGCTTTCAACCTCACGACAGGTTTCACAGCAGGTGCGCGTCCGACCTTGCAGTCCGGTGGTATTGCACATTAAAGTACTCGGCGATCACTATGTTGTCTCATTGCTAAACTTATAAATGTAGTCAAAATGTTCGATCATATAAAGGCAGACTATGGCTTGAGCCAAATGGCCGCGGAAATATGATGCGGCATTCAAACTCGACGGGGTCCTACATATACGGACTACGGCAAGTAGGTAAGCACTCGGTGATTAAAGGGCAGCGATCGGTTCAGATAAGCCTACATCTTTGAGTAACACTTAAAAAAATGTAGTTCTCATTTGTCAGAAATTCTGTCCGCCCGTCTAGACTAGGGAACTCTCAAGTCGCCACTTGTAAAACCTTCTGGTACTGGTAGAATTTTGAGTCTCTAAAAATCTTTACAACGGTCGAATTGTATGCCTCCAAAACACTGTTTGAAAGTCTGTCATTGTTCGATGCTCCAGGGATTTTGCATTTTTATTTTATTGAGGTATAGCAAAAGGCTGCTATTGTAGGCCACACCCTTACCTCTGCTCAAGTAAGGAGTGTTTTTTAGAGATGTGCTCGGACTCACATCATGTGGGCAAAGGCAAGGATAGGTGTCTTAATACAATTTGTGTATTTAAATCTAGGGACATTACAAAATGTAACAAAAAGTAGAAATAATTATAAAAAGAACACAAAGAAGGTCTTGCAGGGACTGAAAACTTAAGAAGTTTAGAAGAAAGGCCGAACAAATATTACCATTCATTAAATTGAAAAGAAACATTATTCCGTGGCAGGTCCGACGATCCGAAGATCTTTAAGAGAGGGCAAGCTAAGAAGGCGCAGCCTGTGTAAGACGGGAGGCGACGAGTTGGGTCCCAGTGTAATCCACGTAAAGCGAACAAAAGGAATTGTTTCTGAACCGATTCAATGAGGTGTTGTTACTTCGCATGAACAATATTCAATAATAGAGAGACCAGAGATCTGCATTAGTCCACCGCAACTACAAGTACACCGCATACAGTATTTGTAACCTCGCGTCACAAAGCACCGCATCAAAACATGATGCGCTGTTTTTCTACTCATTTCTTTTGTGCAGTCCTTCTATGCGGTGCCAAATATGAGTAGATACCTACAACTGGTTGACTTTTTACTCGTGTAAGCGGAGTATACTTATACAATTGTGTGTGCAAAAACAACACAAACATTTTTTGTGCCAATGCAAAGGTTTTAAAAAGGAGATCGAAAGGAAATATGCAAAAGCAACTTTAAGCTTTAAATTATTTTCTAGCATATTGTAATTATTCTGCGTGTGTGACATTGGCCTTGGTCGATTTTAGGTATGTGTATTCTGCTAGGCGGTGTGCGACTCACAGAATTTCCGGGCGTGAAAGAGACAGAGTATATTTTTGAATGTGTCTTATTCCACCGCATATTTTTTTGTGTATTGTCTGTGTCTTACACACAGACTTTGCGGTGGTAAAATACCGCAACCGCATATTATACGGTGTGAGTAACACCGCCACCGCTTTTTATGCGAGTAGTGCTCAAATCAGGCACCTGTGCCGATCTCTGAGAGAGACAAAAAAGTTTTGTGATGTAAGGATCATCAAACTCCATAGACCAACGCTTGACAAAGGCAACAATTAAGCCAATGTGGTCGGTAAAGAATAAATTGTGCATAAAAAGAAGTCCAAGATTTGGGACTGAATGGATGCGTTCAAGATCACTCGTCCCAATAGAATAACTTGCACAAAACAATTTCTAAGAAAAAAATTACATAAATTTACATTTAGTATCGTTGAGGAACACTAAATTATTAATGCGCCAGGACTGCAATTGGTTTAAGCCAGCTTGCAAAAGACTAAATGAGTCAGAGTTTGTCAATAGCAGACATAGTTTTATGTCATCAGCGTACATCATCACGTGGGAATAAAGAATTACATTAGGCAAGTGGTTAATAAAAATGACAAACAGAAGTGACCCTTGTGGAACACCCGAATTACACGGATACTATTGGAAAGTTAACCCTTGAAGGCTACGCTTTGAGTTCGGTTCGATAAATAGGTGGCGATCCAGTTGGTCAACAGAACGGAAAAAACCAAGAGTATACGTTTTTTCAGCAGCAGCTGGTGGTTCACTGAAAGGGGTCGTTCCATAAGTCAGTTTCAAAAGATCGATTTTCTTTGCTTCAATCTTTACAATAATTATCTGAGAATTTGCTTGCACCTTTTCAGGGTACAATTCCAAACAGTTTAGAAGTTACATCTTTAAAAATTAAAGCCGATTACATGAAAGCTTTCTCTCTTCCAAGTGAACGGACCTGTTTTTCTTACGCTCTCGTTTTTGTGTAATTTTTGGTTAAAAACAACCGGTGTTTTATTTAAATCTTCGATTTTTAAAATAATAAAGTTCCCGTTCACTTCCTGTGCATGCAGCTTTTCTGTTTATTATTATTATGTTTTATTAATTGTTATTAATTTCAAATTTTATTTGCTTTTGCATTTTGTGTCTTCTCCGTTTAGCTTACGCTTACCCGCTCTCTCACTCTATCGCTCTCTCGGTGCAGCTGCACATTCTTACGTTACTGCTGTGAGGCCTGTCGCGATGTCGAAAGGGAGATGATGTCTTTTATGTGGCAAACCAAATACGGTTTTAAAGAAGTATTATTGTGTTTTCGTAAAACTCAAGATATTGGCGCTGGACACACAATTTAATAGCCTAAAGCTATTAAATGAGTCTCCTAATCGCAAAAAACCGCAACTGGTCTGCAGCATACTGACGGATCCCTAAACCCCGCTGCGGGCTCCCAACAGCTGCCTCCCTCGGCTCAGCCATCGACCTCAGGTCTGAATCCTAGGGTTCTGGGGTCGACTGGCAGAAAAGATTCGGTACCCGAATGTGCCGCGGGAGGGGCCGTGCCCCCGGTGATTTCCGTATTGTCCCCTGGGGGGTCTCAAATATTGACCCCTCAGAGTCCCGTTAATTTACCTGCCCAGGGTGCCAGGCCCGGACTACCGGGCGATATTAGCAATGCAGACATTCAGTCTGTATCGCCAAAAACCCTTATAGCTGTCCCACCTACGAAACAGATTTTTGGTTCGCGGCTCTCCCCTTCTCAGACATCTGAAGATGTAATTGCCTTTCTCCAATGCAAAACTGGATCCGATAACAAAATAAAGGTTAAAAAATTCAAATTCTCTTATGCTAGGGACATTTCATCTTTTAAAATAAATGTCCCTAAAGAACTCTGACAATATATGCTCGCTCTAGCAGTTTCTGGCCAGAGTATGTGGTTGTCAATAAGTCTTTCCAGGCCCGACAAGACCACTCTACGACATCAGCTCTTAAAAACTAATAAATTCCATCTCTATCTAATATCGGAATGCAAGAGGATTACGTAGTAAGCTTCCCAAATGTTATTCTGATATTCTCTCGTTTGCGTCCCACGTTATTGTATTCACAGAAACCTGGTTAAAGCCTATAAGAATCGTCTTTCTCTTCACAGCGAACGGTCGTGTTTTTGTTTTGCGCTCCGCATTTTTGTGTTTTTTTTATTTTGTAAACCACCGGGGTTTTTGTAAATTATTACCAAACTTTTAAATAACTTCAGCCGTTTGCTACCGCGCGTGCATGAGCTTTGTGTTTTGTGTTTAATTTGTTTTAATTCCACTTTTAGTTTTGTGCTAAGACGGTTTTCTTAATTCTCTTTTCTGCCTATCCCGTTCCTTATCGCTTAGGTTCCGTTTATGTTTAGCAGCTAAGCGGTGCTAAGCTCTCTCGCCCTCGCTATTTTTTTTTTCGCTCTCTCTCTCCCACTCACCCACGTTGACGGTTCTCTTTTTTTGCACAGTGGTCAAAGGTTTGTGAAAATGTCTTTAAATTTAAATTTTGTCTGTGGAGTTAAAAACTGCCAAAAAAATGTTTTGGCAGATCAACCAATGATTTCTTGCTGGCTTTGCGATACGGTTGTACACGCTAAGTGTGTCAACTTGACGGGCCGTGTCGCAGATGTAATTTCCAGTAAAATGGGATTACAGTCCTGTAGAGAGGTTGAGAAGGAAATGAAATC